>PVJH01008036.1:0-88244 GCA_004026705.1 Nesogale talazaci | reverse complement strand
AATCATGATTCCAGTTCTACCTTACAAATCCGGCTAGACCAGAGAACGTACATTGAAACAGATAGGATATGGAAATACAGCGAATCTAAGACAGATGATCTCTTCAGGACCAGTGGTAGGAGTGGAGATACTGGGAGGATGGAGAGAAAGTGGGATAGAGAGGGAGAGTGGATTATGGGCTACATATAACCTCTTCCCTGAGGCATGGAAGTGGGTGAGGGGAGATGTTGGACAGTGTAAGATATTACAAAGTAATAATAATTTATAAGTTATCAAGGGTTCATGAGGGAGGAGAGAGCAAGGAGGGAGGGGGACATGGGGCACCAACATCAAGGGCTTAAATAGAAAGTCAATATTTTTAGAATGAGGAGGACACTAGATGCACAAATGTGATTGACATACAATGGATGTGAGTATGTATTGTAATAAGAGCTGTGTGAGTCCCCAATAAATGATTAATAAAAAAGAGAGGCTTGAGAAGGCCACATGTATACCATTGATTTCAGTAACACGCTGATGTATACAATCCAGAACTCACACAATCGATACTGAACTCTTTATATATGTCTCTGCTTTTTGTATAGCTTTGATTGGCCACTCGGTGTAGAAACTTGCCCCAGCAATTGTGTCTGTGCTCCCATGACACTGTGACATTGATTACCATAAGAATAAGTACCTGGAAGAAGACTTCAATCAATGCTCTCTTCCAAATGTGGTAGAAGTGTAGCTCATTGGTAAAATCTACTTTTTAAATCTATTAACATAGCTTCAAACAGTCTAATACATTGAAATACCAGCTTTAAAATGGTAAACAAGTAAACATTAATGTTACTGCTAACCTTTTCCATCCTCCAGTTAATCCATTTTATAAATGGAAGCCAGCATTTAATGGTAAGAATTGAAATTTCTGCATGTACCTCTGTTACCATATGTAGTCTAATATTACAAGAGTCTCAAAATAATGTTTAGGTTTTAAGGTCCCAGAATAGAAAATCAATCAATCCATGAAATACATTAATTCTTTTACAGGTTGAGCAATTCTAATATTTGATCCTGTTTCATATGAAAATTTTACTCATATTTACTTACAGCGGATTTTTTGAAATTAGAAACTAATAAAGCATATATTATGAAACACTACTTATGGAGTCAAACATGCATAATATATGATCATTATGAAAATAAAATAATAATTTATACGTGGTACCTGAAAAAACTAATTTCAATTAATAAGGCAGGAAAAATAAACCATTTTCCATTTAAGATTCTTGATACTTACTTGAAAAATATCTTCCTTTTCTTTTTCACTTTCTTTTCTTCTGGAACTGGAAACCAAATAATTATACTATTTAAAAAAATTGTACTATTTAAACTATAAATTACAATCAGCTTAAAACTTGCTACATATGAGTATACTTTATATCTGGTTTCTCTTACTAACTTTATATTTTAAGTCTTTATTGATAGAATTGATACTTTTCTGTCATTGATTATGTTAAATCAAGTTCATCTTCAAGTTCAATATAATATATATTGCAAACATGACCAAGTCACATAAATTCTGGTTTGGGAACTGAATCAAATGATCTTATATACTTTCCAATATAATTGTTGAAATGTTTTAAATTGGTATTTTAATTATTTACAGTTAGAGGTATAGTTGAACAGATATTGCTTTTGAGAGTACTTTCATTTTCTAAGCCACCATGTCACTTAAAATTTAACATACAAGTAATAGGAAAGAGTACAACTGGATTATATCCATTTAAAGATAGACTCAATTTAAAAAAGAAACAGTCTACCCTAAATTTTCCATTGTTCATTTTTTTAAAAGTAGTCACTGATGGATGGGGTGATGGGAGAGAATTTGCAATGAGTTGCTGTTAGTAATCTATCTGGTCACATGTTTTCTCTTATTCATTTGTTTCTAGCTCAATCTATGGACAACAAAAAAACAATGGTGGCTACAACTATTACTATAAACTTAAATAAATTATTCCTTCTAAAATGACTTTATTTTTTGTCATTTTACTTTGTATTATTTATATGATTAATTCTAGTAATATTTGGATATCATTTCAGTGTTTGGTATAATTTCAGTGTAATTTAATGCAATGGTCTTATATGCAGTAATATTTGATGAGGTTGATGATTTAGTATTTCTAATTTTATTATCTAATGAAATTGTTTTCCAGTGAAAGCCTACCAATTTATTAATGATGTACTTTAAAATATATTATCTTTTTATATATCATGTCTAGATATTTTATGTACGTTCATATAGATGACTCCAGAATTGTAATTTTATGCCTGAGGCATTGCTTTTATTTATTACCATGCATAGACATACTATTTTTCTTAAGGAGCAGTTCTATTTTCTGTTTATTTTTATCTTTTCTGGGTTAAATCCCTTTACATAGTCAAGCAACAGTATCATAAAAACAGGATGTGTCGGATTCACGAGTATACAAAAATGAAAGTTCATATGTCAAATCTCTCCCAAATATCTTGCTCGCACTTGTTTTGTTTATCTCTTTTTCTCTTTGTAGCACTCTTTGGATTTGATGGAGATCGTACACTTGCTGATTGGTGAATGGGAATGTTAGAATTTTCTGTCGATATAGTAGCTCAAGTTCACTCTGTTGTGTTATGTTTGTAATAGAGAGAAAACTGAACGCGGAATCAGAAAATTGGATTTCAGGCTCCTCTAATGTGTTGACTGAAAGAAGCTGTGCTTTCTTTTCTACTGCATGTACTGAAAGCATCATCATAGCTGGAGGGAGAAAATATTGTAGAGATTAATATTGAGATTTAATATGACAATTATTTACAAGTTTAAGAGAAATGGGCTTCCCGAATTTGAGGGAAAATGTTGTGTTTGACTTCATGATGGGAAATATAGATGGAGTCCTAGAGGTTTAATATGTGAATAGAAATAAATTGAATAATGCATTCACATCACAACTAATCTTTTTCTATCTCCTAGATAATCATGTGTATTTAGGCAAAACTAATTTTTGAAAACACAAAAGTATTAATTTCACATTCATATGTGAAATTCCTGGCTTCACATATATCTTGGTTGCCACAGTAACTAAAAATTATAAGAGGTATTTACTCATAAATGCAACTCGATGCCATTTGCTTGTTTATTTATTAATAGTCCTTGTACATCCAACACCAAAACCACTATTCCAAGAGCTGAAGAAAAAGTATTCAACAGTCTAGTTCCATGGACTTACAGAACAACAAACACGTATATATAGGAGTACAGCCACATGTTATTTAGAAACAAGACTGACTCAAGTTTGTCTCATGTAATTTGGACATGCTATACAAAGACACCAGTAACTGAAGGAGGTTATTATGCTTGGTAAAGTGAGGATGACAGAACAAGTGGAAGATCTGCAATGAGATAGGTGATACAATGACAGTTTATTTTCTGCTTTTAAGGGCCAAAGAAATTGAGGGGAAATGAGGAGCTAATAATGATAAGAAAATGTTCTAAAATGTATTGTGATGAGGGTTCTACAACTCTTCTTGGTATGATTGAACTATTCTACTATATAATATGCAAATTACATGCTAATAAAACTGCTGAGAAAAAAGACTAAGCTAAAATATAAAAATTATGAAGATTGTGTAGGAATAAAAAATGTTTTTTGTTCTGTTGCACAAAGGGTTGTTATGATCAGAAGGGACTCAATGACACCTAGAGACAAGAAACAATAAAGGAAAGAACATACAATGTCTTGTATTATCAGAGGGGTTGAAAATAGAGAGCCACATTGGGCTACTGCTTCAAAATATTTATCACACAGGTATATTCTAAAAATATCAATGTTTCTATTATTAACATGTACAGTATAGATTCATGAAAGCAAAACACGGGTTGTACTTTTCATGTCAGAATTATGCATTCTAACTCTGTGGCAGTCATGTGCTTATGTCAATTTCATGATTGAGATGTAGGGGTGGAGTGTAATCTGTAAATCTGGAGATAGCTATTGAGTAGCCAATGAGGCCTCTCTGTGGGCATGGTTTTCTCCTGAGACTTCTGGGAAATCTCGCGATATTTCCTTCGTGAAGATGAGAAGCTATCTTCTCCAGTTTTGGGGAGTTAGTCTCAGAGGTGATGAGTCACGGACAAGACAAGATGGCAGTGTCCAAGAAGCTGGAGGAGCCCAAGGAAAGACCACACGGCTTTGCTCTGATGGAGTCAGACCTCTGAAGCTGGCATGGCAACATGGAGACCTCTGCCAGCAGACGAGTTGCTTTTGCAACCATAGGATGCTGTTGATGGACCCTGAGTCCTGGAAGCGAGGAGTCACGGGGACACCCCTGCCAGTGCTGGAATTCTGCCTGTGACTTTGTGAGTCGGAAGGAGACTTTGTAGACTGGTATCAGGCATATAGCTAATATCAGACTTATGACTTTGAACTGGACTGAGTTGGGATGCTTTCTCAATGTTCCATTCCTCTTGTAGATAAACCTTACCCTTATATCCATATGTGTGTCTATGAATCTGTTTTCATAGCCAATTTGTATTCTCTAGTCTACCTGAACTAACACAAGTTCCCAATAGAAAACTGTTGATTTTGGGTGGCGTTGAGTTCTTTCCTACCAACAGTGTCCCTCCACCAACACAAGGAAGTACTGCAGAGGCCTACTCCACTCTCACAATAGTTCCTGTGCCTGAGCTACAGGCTCATACATGACCTGGAAGACATTTTTCTTTTCTACTTTACCAAATATGTTGCCCTTCCTGTGGGATTAGTCTTTCCTGACAACATGTGCTCACATAGAAGACACAGCAAGAGATTAGATGGGGAATTTCACTGGGAAAATCTGCATTATAAGACTTCTTTAGCATTTCAAAGCAAGAATGTGACTTTGAGGATTAAGGTAGGCCTGAGGCAACCCATAGTATTTTCAATCATTTTATATGCAAGTATATGTTGGACACTGATCAAGAAAGCCTGAAAGATGCATCCTGACCCACAGAGCCTTGAGGACAATATCCCCACTCAGAACAGCCAATACACAGAGAAGACCAGATGGTTGGCTGCACTAGGAAACATAGCATCCCATGCTGACTTAATGTTGTACTGAGACAACAATGAAGAAGCAGCATTGGTATTATACCCTTTCTGACCCCACTGCACCATGGCAAAACACTAAGGGTGTACAGTAGAGGAGCAGAAGGAGCAAAGCATGGAGTTCCATAGGGAGTGCCAAGGATATATTTTGTGGCCAGGTTGTGGCATCCCATTGGACTTAACCAGAGAACATCCCTGGAGGTCAATGAACAGGCCTTGAACTATTTATAGGTTTTTATTTTGCTATTGTTATTTTTATTTTTCTACTTATATACTTTTTCTGGACATTGGGGTTTTTTATTGTTGTCATTATTTTGTTTTCTTTGGTCCCTTCATCTTATGATGTCTTGCTGTTTTGTTTTTTTTGTACATAAGACTATCTCAGCAAGTCTATCTAGATAAGATAGGCTGGATGAACAGTCTGAAGGAAAAGAAAATGGAACTGATGGTTCTAGGGGGACGTGGGAGGTGGGGGAAAGGAGGTGGTGTTGATCAACCCAGGGATAAGGAAACAACAAATGATTCAAAAATCAGTGACAAGTTGGGTGTGAGAGGTCTAATAGTGGTTGATTAAGGATAATGTAACAGAGAGAGATTACTGAATTCCAAATGAAGACTCAGCATGATAGTGGGACAAGAGGAAAGTAAAGGAAAATAGAGGAAAGAACTGGGGGTAAAGGGCATTTATGGAGGCCTAAATACAGGCATGCACATAGGTAAATATATTTATATATGATGATAGGGAAATATACCTACTTGAATATACTTATAGGGTTAGTATTAAGACAGTAGATGGTAATTGGGCTTTCACTCAAGTACTTTCTCAATATAAGAACAGTTTGTCTTATTGAGCTGGCATGCCATGATGCTCACCTTCCCGAAAGGATCACTGAAGACAAATGTGTGAATAAACCAACGTGGTGAAGAAAATTGATGGTGCCTGGATATCAGAAGATGCAACATCCGCCATCTTAAATGCGTGAAAGCAAACAAGTGGCCATCTAGCATAGCAGCAGCAAAGCCTGTGTGACCATGAGGTGATAAAGGGATCTGTATCAGCCACCAAATAACTAAAAATTGTATCATTATAAACGAGGGGGGGTATAGATTGGGACCCAAAGCCCATCGGTAGGTGAAGTTACATCCCATTAAAAAAAGATCACAGGAAGGAGACAAGCTAGTCAAGGTACAGTGTAGCAAGACTGCTTCTCCCTTGCGTAGCCATAGGTGGTCTGATATGGCCTCTATATGGTTTACTTGGTGCCATTAGATCTCTTCCAATCATAAGGCTCCTATATACAAGAGAATTAAATCAGATTGTTTTACTGCATCATCATCACAATGATTATGCTTGAACTCATTATTACAGCCAGTGTTTTAATCTGTCACAGAATGGGCCTTCCTCATTTCCTCTGCCCTTTATGGTACTAATCATAAGTTGTTGCCCAGCCTTTATTGTCTCTTTATAACATATCCAAAATTTTGTCATGCTGGCATCTAAGGAACATTCCATTTTCACTTCTTCCAAGACACATTTATTGAACTTTAAATTAAAATTTTTCATTTAGTCTTGGACTGCTAACTAACTAACTAACTAACTAAATAGGTCAATAGTTCAAATCCACTCTTTGGGGAAAAAGTGAGACTATGTGCTCCCTAAATATTTGTAGTTTCCAAAACCCTAAGGAACACTTTATTCTGTACTTTAGGGTTCTATGTATCTAAATTCAATGGACTGTGGAATGTTGTTTGTTTGGCTGGTTAATAATGGAGGAAGGGTCATGTAAATTAACTAAATTTGTCCTGTAAACTGCTGAAACATTCGAGACTCCAAAATGTGGAAATTTACATAGAAAAGTAATCTTTTTGTTTTGTGGCATCACTGCTCTGGTGGGAGTAGAAAGCCCAGCCTTGCTCCTGGAGAGCTGCTGCTGGATTTGAACCGCCAACCCTGTGGGCCGCAGTCCTGCACACAACCACTAGGTCACCAGGGCTCAGCCAAAAAGTAATCATTTTTAAATTGCTTTATCATGGGTTAAACTATTTTTAAATTGTTTGATCATTGTTAAAGCTATTATTCCCCCTTAATATTATAATTTTTTATTTTCCTGTTCCAGTTAAATTTTTGAGTTTGTAAGAACTTATTTATTAACAAAATTATTGTCTGCAGTTTTTGAGCAAAAGAATATAATAAAGTAGAAAGTCATTATTATAGATTCCATCTAATCTGTGACCTTGGCACAGAGCTCTGTCACTTTGAAGTTCAAAAGTCATAATTTTTTGCATTTTCGGTTAAAGATAATTGTTGACAGTCCTTAATGTAACAGCGAAAATGTCTTATTTCCCCATCTTTGCACTAAATGCACAGAGAAGGCAAAAACCTAGCAACACAAAGGCACATCTATTAGTTATAATCTAAGAATAGAGGTTGACTACTAATAGAATGCTCAATTAGGGGGAATGCAAGGAGTAAATATGGTTTTAAATTTCAGTCATATATAGCTTCTCAGTGTCAAATCTCTCCGTTTTTAAATTTTTTAGGGTTTTTAAAAAATATTTTGAAATGTGGGCAGGGCGCTTATGTCTGTAGAATTAGCTATTACAGAAAATCATATTTAAATCGATACTGTAAACAGTCATTTTCTACTACCTTAATCTGCATTTTCAGTCTTAGTTATAGTTTGCCAACCTGTGTTTTCATTCTGCAAGCTGTCCACGGCCTTTGACCAAAGTGACTGCCAGCTTTCCCCACTCTGTTTGTGGTGGGTGTCTCCACAGACTGACTTCTAGCTATCTGCAATTCTCTAATTGCGTCTAGTGTAAGACTTCTTACCCTTGTATTACTTCACTAATTAGATGTGATGTCTATAAACTTATATTTGTGAACTGAAAGGTGATTGAATGATGTGCTATTATGAATATTATTATTAATCTAATTATTACCCAACTATAGTATAATTTTTCACTAGTAATCTTTCTTGCAGTGATCCTTTCTGCAGACCTTATAATCACGTTATTATTTTGCTTAGAAAAAATTTTAAGTAGAAAACTGTATAACTCTATTTCTCTGAAAAACTTCCATATCTATGAACATATTCAATTATTTATCTCATTTATGCCTAAGTTATTCATACATTTATATGAATATGTTTTTATTAAATATATATAATCATTTACATATTCAAGTATTTGTTAACATTTTGACAAGTCCAACTTTCCTAACAATACCAGAGATTTGCAATTGCATGATCATGGTCTTTCAGTATTCTCTAAATGTATTTTTCAAATGTACTCAGTACGGCAGTGGTTTGTTTCTCTAGATATTAGGCCTTTACTAGGCACCACACAAGAAGGGATTATATGGCTAAAAATGTGTTAGGTTTACATTGTTAAAAAGCATATTAATAATTTTAATAGATTTCAATTATGAGTAGTTTCTAGGGGAAAATATGCATCAAAAGATCCGGAAGTAATGGCTCAATCTTCAAAATCTTTACAGCAATCTCATCAATTACCTCATTTTAAGGCAAAGAATTAGAATTGTGTTTAGAGCTGGCTGTTAAGCACTTTGCTGAAAGGCAAACCATTAGTAGAAGAACCGATATTAAATGAGAGCTTTTATCTTCACTTTGAAATATCTTTCACAGGAATCTAAGCACACACACAGATCATCTTAAAATACATACTAAGGTATCATATGCTGATATGGTCATTCAAGGACCTTGATGGGTCAGCGGTATGATAATTTTTAAAATCTATCTTTTGTTTTTCCAAAGTAATGTCCAGAACTACCATTTACAGCACATTTTGAAATATTTTCTTAAGACATTAAATATTTTACTAAATTATCGAATAATCTCTCTTGTTATTAATTACTGTCAAGTTGGCTCTGATTCAGAACCCACTACTTTACCATCCTAATAATTATTGTGATGTTTGTGACCTTGGCTGCATTTTTCTGAAACAACATTTTTGAGTGGATTTGATTGGTGAAAATTTTAATCAATAAATAGTCAAGCAATTAACCACTTACACCATTCAGGCATCTACTAATTTGTTAATAAGTCTTTGGAATACAAAGGTCTGGGACAATTACAAAATACAGCTGGTAGCATATACACAGTATCCACACCAATTACTTTTAATATTTTATTTCAGAAAATTATACCCATTATTACTTGAGATAATTGCTTATTTTATAGGTACGATATGATTTCTGCATAGTCATTGCTGTTAGGCGTCATCAAGTTGACTTCGACACATCTGAATTATATGCACAACAGAAGGAAACAATGCACGGAGCTGTGCTCTCTGTAGAGTGGTTCCCTTGCATGAGCCAATTGATGAAGACAGTGTCACTTCATCTCCTTGAGAACCTTCCACTTTTTCACTGCCCTTTCGTCTTTCTCCAGGATCTGGTGTTCAAAGTTTGTAAAACAAAGTCTTTCAATCGTTGCTTCTAAGGAGCACTCTGGCTGTAGTTCTTCCAATACAAATGTTTGTCTTTTTATCAGTCATCAACACTTTCAATATTCTATTCCAGCACCACAATTCAAATGTATCAATTTTTCTTCAGGTTTTTCATTCGATGTCCAATTTCACATGCATATGATAGAATGGAGAAGACTGTGAATTGGGCCAGTCGCATCTTCCTTCTCATTTAAGACAACATCTTTGACAACTTAAACATTTTCTCCATTTATCATGATGTTCATTTTGACCCAGTTGTGAGAATTCTCATCTTCTTTACATTGAGCTATAACCCATACATATGGCTGCAACCTAGATTTTTAATCAACAAATGCTTCGAGTCCTCACTTTCAGCAAGCAAGTTTGTGTCACCTGCATAATGCAGACTCTTAATAAAATTTCCTCCAATCAGGACA
Source organism: Nesogale talazaci (assembly GCA_004026705.1). Lineage (NCBI taxonomy): Eukaryota > Metazoa > Chordata > Mammalia > Afrosoricida > Tenrecidae > Nesogale > Nesogale talazaci. Next base: position 78,259 of record PVJH01008036.1, on the reverse strand, counting down.
CCGCATTCTTCTGCAAATAATCCAGTTTCTGTGATTTGCTCAACATAGAGATTAAATAAATGTGGTGAGAGGCTACAACCCAGAGGCACATCTCCTGCTTTTACACCATGCGGCGTGCCTTTCTGCTGTTCGCACAACTGCCTTTTGATCCATGTGCAAATTCCAAAGGAGCACAATGAGGTGTTCTGGAATTAGCATTCTTCTTAAGGTAATCAACAGTTTATTATGGTTCACAAAGTCAAATGCCTTTGCATAGTCAATGAAACAGAAGTAAAAATTTTCTGGTGTTTTCTGCCTTGAGTCAAGATCCATTTGACATCAGCAATGATATTTCTTGTTCCATGTCATTCTCTGATTTTGCTTTGAATTTATGGCGGTTCCCTCTCATTGTTTTGCTGCAACATTCATTGAAAAATCTTAAGCAAAATATTACTTGTGTGCTCTATCAATGATATCATTGTATAGTTTCAGTGCTCTCTTGGGCAACCATTTTGTGGAACAGGCACAGGTATGGATTTTAGTCACTTGTCCAAGTATCTATCCTTCTTTCTTTATTAAATTTGAGATAATCTTCCAACACTGAAAGATGTTGGGAATTTGTAATTGTTTTTGTTTATGAATTAGAAACTCAATTTTTCTTCTTAGTTGATGACTGAAGACCACTCTCAGTCTTAGAGGTTGTTATTAAGTTTGGCCATGCAATTTCTTTAATAGTTCACACTGTGGATGTTATATCTTCAAATTTAACATAAGAAACCTTTCTGGCATCTTTTTACATGCTCATAAAATTAAATCATGCTCACCAAGATAATCTTCCTTTTCCCTCAGAGTCACAGATTAGTAACATGAATTACATCTTCAAAAACTTTTGGTTATTCTTGAATAATGAAATGCAACTTCATAAATGATATATTACAAATTTATCTCAAGGGCAAGAGATTGCACAGAGCAGTACAAAAAAGGAGCAGACTTGTGGGTCTTCTTAAATTTCTGCTTGCCACCAATTTTCTTTCTTTCCTTAAAAGTTGTGGTATTTTAACTTACATGGTTATACCAATTAAACCACAAGTTCTCTCAATATTAAGACCTGCCAAATTTATAAAATTATCCCCAAAGTTTCTACAAATACTCAGAAATTATCGAATGTAATGACCATACACAATAAAATTGTTTACCAGAAACAAAATATGTTCATTTTCTCAGCAGTTACAATGACCATGTTAGCATGAATGGTCTGAACAACTACCGATCTTTTTTTATAGAATCTCAGTAAACATCTCACCTCATAAATCTTTCAATTAAAATTATGAGAATTTCAGTTTCAACTCAAATTTATAAAAAAAGATTAGATAGCATTACTTCCATTCTTACAATGACAAGCCATTTGAATAGAGTGAAAATCAATGATTTGGAGGGGGTTGGTAAAGAGAAAACTCATGTCTCAGGCACGTTACCACACTGGAGTCTGGAGGGAAAAGCACATCGAGAGAGCTGACATCTGAGATCTACTGAAGTAGAGTGGAAAGCACTGGAGTCAGTCTGATCTTACTGTATACATTTAGATGGCCACTTAGCTGATTTGTTGGAGTGTGAGTGCACACCAGTTTGAAAGTGAGGAACTCTTAGCGGCTGTTATCTTGGAAAAAGCCTTTCCCTCTTTTATGGCCATTCCTCCTTCTACCACCAAGTTCTGTACCTCGTCTGAGAGGAAATAACTAAGAAAGATGCCTTGTGGTATTCATAGAAGGAGGAGAGGAAAAATTGTGAAACATGCTCAACATTTTTCCTTAAACATTTCTTTAGAGGAAAAGATTTTACTGAAACCTTAAACTATTGATAGAAGGGTAGTCCCCTTGTCTCATTTTGTCTTTCTGTCTTATCTAGCAGAGACTATTACACTGCACTGAAAAATAAATTGAGAGTCTCATCCTGTGACAAATAAATACAACCATTGCATCAACCTGTTTCTGAATCTTGGGAAATCCATATGTTACAAAATAAACAGGTTTCACAGGGATTGTTTGGTGTATAATCTATACGGAAACATCATCAGATCTCTCTTTTTTGCACACTTGACAAGTTAAAGCCATCAAGTTTTGGGTTAGTAGTCAATCACTAACCATTTGTGCTACTTAGAGACATCCTTCAGAGATACAGCCCCATTAAAAAAACTAAGATTAATTATGAAGTTGTAGAATGCACCCCATCTATGTATTTATAACACTACACCAACAAGTTTGGATAAAATCACTGAGGATTATAGCTGAAAAAGCCAGTAGACCCAAAGTCACTCAACGAGAAAATACTTAGAGGGCCAAACGTAGCAGGAGAAAAAGAAAATGATAAATATAAAATATAAAAAACTAGTCAAGTCCTAGACATATTAATATAAAAATACTTAATGTTGTAGGACAATATCAGAGTATCAGTTTGGGGTACAAACAAGGTCTATTTAGGGATAGAAATTATCTGGATTGGGAAGACATTCAAATTCACAAAATAGAAGCAGTCACTCTGCCAGACAATGAGGAAAGTGACACTTTGTATAGCTGAAAAAACTAAAAGTCACAAAATTATAATCAATTAGAAGAATCAAAAAGCCAGATATAGAAAAGTTGATATTCAGCAAGGATAGGAGGCTGACATGTGGGATTACATGATTGGTTAAGTGTTCATAATTGTAAGTGGGTGTGCCTATCCATTTATTATGGGATGGTCACAGGACAATGCAGTAAAAACTCTTCAGTCAATCATGTCTATATCTCAGGTCCATTGCAATGATTTATTGATAACACTGCACATCAAACTTCAGGTATAAACCATCACATCTTGAACCTATTTAACATTAGTGGAAAAATGATGCTCTACAACTGAAAGATCTCAGAGGGAAAAATATCTCTTTTTAGCAAAAAAGATATAGTAACTGCTGTAACAAAAAAGCAGCTTTTAAAATTCAATATGGTTTTCAAGCTTCATGGAAAAGCCATAAAGTGGAGACCAGACTCTTCTTTCTGTGTGTAATATGTCAGTCCATGTAGATCAGAGAAACAAATTCATAAACACACATTTATAAAAAGGAGAGGTTTATATACAATAGGAATTGAACATTGAGAAAGCATCCCAACCCAGTCCAGTCCAAGTCCATAAATTTGATATTAGCAAATATGTCCAATACCAATCCAGAAGTCTCCTCAGACTCATGAACCATATGCAATGATGCCTGGACAATCACAAGCCAGTAGCTGCAATGTCTTGTGTATCCTATGGTGATAGAAGCATCTCAGTGCTGGCAGGGATCTCCCTGCGGTTCCTCCAGTTATCATGGTTCAGGGTCCATCAGCATGTGCTTTGTGTCTCCTCAGTTGCAGTGTCTGCCAGGGACTGAGTCTTGTGTCTTGTCAGTGGAGCCCCTCCAAAGGGGAAAAGAACCACGAGACTTCCCAGAATTCTCAGGAGAAAGCTATGTCCACACAGAAGTCTCATTGGCTGTTTCCAGAATGACAGGCTAGACTCCACCCCTGCTCTCCCAATCCGGAAATTGACACAATTACAAAACTGCCCCAGTGTCCTTTTTATTCATACCAGATAGCTCTGATTTTTAAACTGTTATACAACTTAAGGCAATTAGTTTCTGATATAGCATATCTGAAAAATTACATTCAACAGCATTGGTCATGCTCTGGTCATGAAACACCTTAATCAATGAAGAATAATATAAATGATAAAAAATAAGTTCTCAAACGAAAATGAAATTTTAATAGACCTCAATAACAAAGTGTACCTGGAAATATCCAATTATTTGGATATCAAGCACATTACTTGAAAGTAGAAAATATATTTTGTCATCATTTCTCTTTTTAGGTCCTTCATAGTCAATTTCAAATCATAGCAGCACTCTGTGACAGAAGTATCACAGTGTTCTCAAAGATAAAATATTTAAAAGAACAGATCGCCAGGTCGTTGTTCCATGTAGCTTCTGCTTACATTCCTACTGCCCATGTTTTAGTTCACAGATGAAGGATTAAGCTTGTACCCCCAGAGATGCTTGGTGACATCCTCAGGAAAACTGAAAATCATTGTGAACTAAATGAAAACATTAACACTCCTCATTAATATGTGCATACATCTGAAAAGCTTTATTTAAAGGGAAATACCTGCATATGCACAAAATGATCATATTACCTGTGTGAATCAAGAACAATAAAAAAATAAAATCACAGACCAGAAGAGAGTCTTGTGTGAGAGCTTAAATTCTGAGCCCTGGATTTAGAGAAGTCTATGGATGACAGCTAAGGCCAAAAATCCATTCACTTAATCCCCATGGAGATTAGCCTCCACTGACCTTCTAAGACCTGTGCTCAGATAGTGTGCATTGGAAAGTGTGTTACTGCACATATAGTTAGGCATGAATTCAATACAGTATCCTTGGTATTCTTTCAGCTTCCTGCTTTCTTTTCTCTAGATAGAGTTTCTTTATTGTTGTTATTATTATTTTGTTTTGTTGCAGGGTTTTTGTTTCTTTTTTATTGATTATTTTAATATAAAATCCAGGACAAGTAAACCTATAATGACAATAACGAGATCAATAGTGCTGTAAGGTTATGACAAAAAATGTTGGGAGCAAGTGGAAATCTAATAACAATGAACGGAAAGATTCCAAACAACACAGAAAGTATTTGCCAAAAACAGGCTCCAGGACCTGGTGACACACTGGTTTCATGTTTCAGTAAGCTGATAAGATGATCAGAACCCTCACTGGTGATGACAGGAATTTGGAAAACAGCTACTTGGTCAACTAGCTGACAGGATTAAGGATTCTAAAGAAAGGCTACCTAAAAGAATACTCACAATATAGACACCATGATTGATACCATATACAAGTAAAATTTTCTTGAAAATTGTCCAACAGATTATAGCAGTACATTGACAGGAAACTGTCTGAGGTTTAGACTGAATGAAAAAGATGACTTGAAATAAGAAATATCCTTGCTTATGAGATGGATCTTTACTGAAATCAGAGACTTCCAGATCCATTTGAGTGTGTGGATCAATACAAACTATGGATAAATTAAAAAAAAATTAGAATTCCAGAACAATTAATTGTGCTTACATGGAACATGTACATGGGCCTAGATTCAGTTATGTACACCCCAAAGGGGGTATTATATGGCTTAAAATCTGGGGAGATGGGCATTATAGTTGCACACTCTTACCATACTTTTTTGATCTGTGTGCTGAGAAAATAATCAGAGAAGCTGGGTTATATGAAGAACAATATTTCATTAAGATTGAAAAAGGGTTTATTATCAACATACCATATTCAGAAGACATAATTGTGCTTGTTAAAAGTGTAGAGGACATGAAGCCTTTTCTGCAGAAGATCACGGCCTGCCACCGTCAGGATTAATTACAACCCAAGGTAAAGGAGACCACAGTTCTCATAATTGTACCAACATATAAAATCATGATATATGGAGAAAAGTTTGAAATCAATATTTTATTTGCTTGGATTATCAATCAATGCTCCTGGAGCATTGCATTGGATAAGTCTACTGTACAAGGATTCTTTAGACTGTATAAAAGCAAGAATGGTACCGTGAGGCCCGAGGTACACCTGATCTAAGCCATGGTATTCCAATCACCTCATATGTGAGTGAAAGTTGTACATTAAGAAGGAAGAAGAAATAATACACTTGAATTACACTACTGGAAAAGAATATTGAAAGTACCATGGACTGCCAAAAGAACCAACAAATATGTTTTGGAAGAGATACAGCCAGAATGTTCTTTAGAACAAGGATGTCAAAAACTTGTCACCTGCTTTTGTCATGCTGTTGGAAGAGTCAGATCTCAGAAAAAGGACATCATGTTTGCTAAAGTAGAGAGGAAGACCCTCCAAAAAAATGGATCGACAGAGTGGCTACCAAAATGTACTGAAATTTAAGAAGAAGCATGAGGAGGGCAGAGAAAAGGACAGGGTTTTGTTCAGCTGTATATAGGGCAGCTACTAGCCGACACCGACTCCTTGACACCTAACAAAAATCATCAATGATAATACCAATAATAATAGATACAAATGCATCTATCTTTAAAGAAGTACAGTCAAGATTTCCTTAGGAATGAGAAAGACGACATTTCATCTCTAGACATTGTGGTAGTTACAGAATCGGATGTCAATTTGAAACTGGAGAGGAATAAGAATGAAGGGATAGCGTCTAGTCAGTCAATCAGATCATAGCCATTGAGGCCACTGTGTGGACATAGCCTTCTCCTGAGAATTCTGGGAAATCCTATATTTCTTACATCAAGGCAGGCAACACCTCTCTCTCTCCCTCTTCTCTCTCTCTCTCTCTCTCTCTCTCTCTCTCTCTCTCTCTCTCTCTTCTCTCTCTCTCTCTTTCTCACTTCCTTGGAGACCCTGCAGAGACAAGACACATAGAACTGTGCTACTGCCCTGAGCTGGAGAAGTCACATGGACCTACCCTCATGGAACCAGACCTCTGAAGCCAAAAAAACCACAGAGAGATAGACCCCTTCCAATACAAAGATTTTTACAATGCCACTGGATTCAAAAGCTTTATACCCACTGGTCTGTGGTCTTCCTGCACTCAGTGGCATCGTATGTGTTTCTTAAGTCTGATGAGGACTTTATCGATTGGTATCATACATTTAGGTTAACATCAGACCTATGGATATGTCCTTCTGCTCCTTCTTCTGCTTCTCCTCCTAATCTACCTCTTCCTTCTTCATCTCCTCTTCCTCCTATTGTTCTTTCTTGTCCTTCTGTACCTCCTCTTCCTCCTTCTCCTTTTGTTTTTTCCTCCTTCTCCTCCTCATATTCTGTCTGCTCCATCTTATCCTCCTCCTTATCTCCTTTTTGTTTTATTCTTTTACAAACAGAACTGTATTTTCTCATAGTTTAGGAAAGCAGAAGTGTGCTTTCAGGATATCAGCACTAACAAAAAGGCTGTCTTTATTGGAACTGTAAGACATTTCTTGAATCTCAAGCTTCTTCTTCATGAACGTCATCAATTGTCTTGTCAGGTCTCTTCCAACATCTCTTTCTAGCTGTCATTGCGTCTAAGGAGCATTGTGTTCAAGATAGATTTGTTTTCTTCTGAAAGTTCATGGTATATTTAATTTTGTTCAACAACACTTTAATTCAAGGGCATCGATTCTTCTTCAAATTTCCTTATTCATTGGCCAGCTTTTGCCTGCCTAAGAGAAATTTGAAAACATCATGGTGTAATTCAGGCCAATTATATCGTCAAAATGATATATTGTCTTTTAATGTTTTCAAAGGGTCTTTTAAAGTAATTTGCCCAATGGAGTAGATCATTTGGCTTCATGATTACTGGAGGCTTCCTTCATTTATCTCCTCTTTTCACAGGGTCTGTCTTCCATTTGACATGAACTAAATTTTACTTCATGATTATATATGTGGGTACTCTGTTTTAGGGTTCATTCCATTAATAATTCTTATAAGGAACTAAGTTGATTGTTGACTAGAAGTAGTAAGTAAAATGCTCAGGAAAGCACAGTTAAAAGAATGATAAGGAGTCATTTTAATACTGGAGTGCTAAAGGAGACAGTTAAATTTTCTCTCATTTTGTTTCTTAGCAGGCAATTGTTTCACAGTTTCTTCCAGGGATATGGGTTTTGGATCCAAGCAAAATAAAATAGCTGAAATTTTAATATTTTTTTCTATTTTCCATACTGTCTGTTCATTTTTGGCAAGTTAGTTTTTTAATTTTTTGTTTTTCAATTTTGGGGTAGAACAGATATTGGAAGTTTTGCTCTTTAATTTTTATCAAGGGCTTTAAATTGTTATGGCTATATCTTGTTCTTCTTGGTGCTAAGGACATTGAGTTCTTCCTGACACATAGTGACTCTCTTTACAGCCTCATAGACACTGGCTAGTCATATGCCATCCTCATTCTAGTTTTGATGCTTGAACCCAGCACTGCGGCCATCAGGCCAATTCATGTTTTCAAGGATCTTCTTCTTTTTTGACCCTCTACTTTATCATCCCTTTTTCCAGGGACTATCCTTTCCTTAAAACACATCTATAATATTTGTAAACAAGTCTAGCCATCCTTGCTTCTGAGAACCATTCCTCCAAGAAGATTTGTTTGTGTTTGATAGTCATGGTACTTTTAATATTCTCCACCAGCAGCATAATTCCAATGCACTTATTCTGCTTTGATATTCCTTATTCAATGTCCAGTTTTCAAAGGCATATGTTGTTATTGGTATGTGTCCTTAGATCTATTCTGATTTATAGTGATCCATATAACAAAGGAAACACTCTTCTTATGCTATCCTCGCAATTTTTATAAGATTTAAGGACTGTTGCATCCCCTATACCCATCTCTCTCCACAAGGATTTTTTTCCTCCATTTTGCTAAGCATCATGTGCTTCTCAAGGAAGTAGTCTCTCTGTAAAACATGGCTGAATATATGAAATGAGAATTCTAGCTTGACTTCTTTTTTAAACCTTAACCCTAACCCTAACCTTAACCCTATTGACTTCTTAAAAGATAAATCTGTTATTTTGGCAGTCCATGGTATTTTCGACATTCTTCACTGCACCAAAATTCAAAGGCATCCTTTTTTTTTCTTTGTAAAATCATTTTACTGAGGGCTTGTACAACTCTTATCACAATCAATTCATACATCTATTATATGTGAAGCACATTTGTACACGTGCTGCTATTGTCATTCTCAAAACATTCTCCTTCTACTTAAGCCCTTGGTATTAGCTCCTCATATTTACCATCCCTCCCCACAACCCCTCCCTCATGAACCCTTGATAATTTACAAATCTATTATTATTATTTTGTCATTTAGTACACTGTCCAATGTGTCCCTTTGTCCACTTCCCTGTTGTCCATACCTATATGTAGATACCTACAATTTGTTCCCCCTTTCTACATCACGCATCCCTCCATTCTCCATTATCACCACTGTTCCTGAAGGAATCTTCTGCCCTGAATTTCCCATGCTTCCAGCTCTTATTCATATCAGTGAACCAGATATCGCCTAACCAGATTTGCAAGGTGGAATTGGGATCATGATAGTGGGGGGAGGAAGCATTTAAAAACTAGAGGAAAGTTGAAGAATATAATTCCACACAAAGCCGGGGTTGGGTGATTGCTGTAAAGTGAAGACCAGGCCACATTAAGAGACACAGCATGCCTCACTGATACATAGCCCTGTGGGAGACTACCTGGAGGCACAGTGCAGGAATTGCACTGTGACCCTACCAACAGAGGCAAACACTAACAGAACAGCAAGGGAAGCAGAACAAAGATCCCAAGGGTATACCAAAATTATACTTTGGAGTCAGGGTGTGGCACCCCATTTGATTTGACCAGAAAACACCCTTAAAGGTCCACAAACATGCCTTGAACTATTAACAGACAATTTTTGTGTGTGACATTGATTTTTTGCTGTTGTTTTGTTTTCTTTGTGTGCTTGTTTTGCTCTGCTTTGTTTTTTGGATATATTATTATCTAGGCGATTCTATGTAGATAAGATAGGTGGGATAAACAATCTGGAGGAGAAAACAACACAGGATTGAAGGTTTCGGTGGGGGGATGGATGAGGGGGAGAAAGAGGGAAAGTAAGTGGTGTTAAAAAAAACAGGGAGAAGAGACTAAGAAATGACTGAAAATCAATGGTGAAGAGTGTGTAGGAGGCCTGGTAGGCCTTGATCAAGGAAAATGAAACTAAGAGGAATTACTAAAACCTAAATGAATGCTGAGCATGATAGTGGAAATTAATAGGAAATAGAGGAAAGAACTAGGAGGCAAAGGACAATTATAGAAGTCTAATTACAGGCATGTACATGTGTAAATATATTTTATATGATGATGGGGAAAAAGACCTATGTGCATTTGCCTATAGATTCAGTATTAAGGTAGCAGATGGACACTGAGCCTCTACTCAAGCATTGCCTCAATGCAAGAACACTCTGTTCTATTAAACTGGCTTTCCATGATGCTCACCTTTCTGATACAAGTGCTGAAGACAAAGCGGGTACATAAGCAAATGTGAAGAAAGCTATTGGTGAGTGGCTAATCAAAGGATATAGTGTCTGGGGTCTTAGAGACTTGAAGATAAGCATGCAGCCAACTAGGGGAGAGGCAACAAAGCCCACATGGAGGAAGCACATCAGCCTGTGAGATCGTGATGCATTGATGCTATCAGGTATCAGGCATCAAAGAACAAAAAATCATATCATTGTGAATGAGGGTGAGTGTGGAGTTGAGACCTAAAGCCCATTTGTAGGCAACTGGACATGCCCTTTCAGAGGGATAATGGGGAGATGAGTCAGTCAGGGTGCAATATAGCAATTATGAAACACACAACTTTCCTCACTATCGTGATCCGAATCCTACCTTACAAATTCAATGAGACCAGAGGATGTACCACAGTAAAGATAGGAACTAGAAACAGGGAATTGAGGACAGATAAAGTCCTCAGGACCAATTATGAGAGTAGCAATCCTGGGAGGGCAAAGGGAAGGTGAAGTCGATAGGGGAAATCAATTGCAAGGATCTACATATAACCCTCTCCCTGGGAGATAGACAAAAGAAACATAGGCGAAGGCAGACACCAAGCGGTGTATCACATGACAAAATAATAATAATTTATAAATTATCAAGGGTTTGTGAAGGAAGGAGGTGGTAAGGGAGGGAAAAATGAGCTCATATCAAGGGTTCAAGTAGAAAGTAAATGTTTTGAGAACGATGCTGGTAACAAATGTATGAATGTGCTTGACACAATGGATATATAGATAGAGAGATAGATCGAAAGATAGATAGATAGATAGATAGATGATAGACAAAAGTTGTACAAACCCTCATTAAAATGATTTTTTTAAAAAAAAGCAGAGTCAAGACTGGCCTTCACACTCCATTTCCTTGACCTCTTCTGACACCAACTGCTCTTCCCATGGCAATCTACTACTATTCCAAGTTCAATAACTGGCTGCAATGACCACACAAACCTCCTGGACAAAACTCTGGTATCAGGTATCAAAGAATCCAAGACAATTATATTGATGTGAATGAGGAGTGGAGTGGATACCCAAAGCCTATCTGTAGACAATCAGACAACACCCCTCCCCCCTCAGAAGAGTTACAAAGAGGGAATAATTGGACAATTCAACCAGGGTGGAGTAAGCACTGATGAAACAGACATCATTCCTCTACTGCCTGAATGCTTCAACCACCACCACCACCCACCACCCACTACCATTACCCAGCTCTGTCTTACAAATCTGGCTAGACTGGAGTACACACCATACAGACAAAAGCTCTTGACATACAGATTTCAGATAAAAGCCTCAGACACAGTAGTGGAGTTCTCGATATAATGAGGGTAGGGGGTTGGGGGAGAGGGAGTGGCATCCTACGGCTGGATATATAGCACCACCCTACTTGAGGGGGTCGAATAACAGAAATGAGGGTGAAGGGAACCAATGGACAATGTGATACATGAAATAGCAATAATAATAGATAATTGATCAATAATTCATGAGGACTGGAGCGCGGGGGAGGTAGGGGAAAAAGAAAAGCTGACGCAAAAAGCTCCAATAGAAAGGAAATGTTCTGGAAATGTTGATGGGAACATACGTACAAGTATGCTAAATACAATTGAGTAATGAATTGTCATGAGATTTCTAAGAGTCCACCCAATAACATGCTAAAAAGGAAAAGAAGAGTCATTATGATTTTTTTAGGGAAGGCGACCACAAGTCAGGATCAGTAGATAGTAAGGACCTCTTCGTTTCAAGCAAGAGCCTCTCTGATCCTCAGCCTTGCAGCCACAGTGTCCCTTGGTGTCTGCCTGCCTGAGCCAGGAAGCCACCTGTCACTCTTCCTTCCAATCCCACAACTTTGATGCTGCCCATCTCTTAATGTCTCATGATCTCCTTGCTTCTACCTCTGGTCTCTACCTGGATTCTTTGTTTTTATAAAAAATCTTTTTATTGGGGGCTCATACAACTCTCCTTACAATCCATACATCAGTAGAATCAGGCATGTTTGTACATATGTGGCCCTCTTCCTTTTCCAGACATTTAATTTCTCTTGAGCCACAGTCCCTGGTGACACTTTTCGGTTTTTGCCATTTCAGACAGAGATCTCCGGTGTTCTTCTCCCCCCCACCCCCCCACCCACCCCCGGTGATTACATTTCTCTGTTGGCACTTCTAATTCTTTCTGTTCCTATTTTTGAGATGTCTCATTCTCATAGCCAGGAGAGTGACAACTAAAATTCAACAATTCCTTCTATTGTATTATACACATGCTATTGAACTTGATAGAAGTTACAGCAACCTGGTTGTTGCTACCAGGTACATTTAGATGACTTCAAAATGGTTTTGATACATAATACGTATATTTATGCACCACAGAACTAAACACTGCCCTGTTCTGCACCATCGCCATAACTCCTTCTATGCTGGAGTACATTGTAGAACTTATCTCCCTGAGGGCCTTTCTCTTCATCACTGCCCCTCTACTACGATGATATTTTTTTTCCAGGCACTGGATTCTCCTGGTCTCATTTACGAAGTCTGCAGGATGAAGTTTTATCATTCCCCTTGCCTTTCAGGAGCATTCTGGCTCCACTTCTTCTAAGATGATCTGTTTCTCCTTTTGCAGTCCATGGTATTTCCAATATTCAATTCAAATGCATAGATTCTTCCTTGGGCTTCCTCATTCAAGGCATAACTTTCATGTGCATATGAGACAACTGAAAATGCCATAGATTAAGTCAGGCATGCTTTAGTCCTCAAGGTGACACCCTGGCTTTGCAGCACTCTAAGGTGTTCTTGTGTAGCAGATTTATTCAAAGGCAAAACATCTTTTGATTTCTTGACTGTTCTATCTATGAACATTGATTGTGGAACCAAGTAAGAAAAAAATCCTTAATGGCTTCCACTTTTCCCCCATTTATCATGGTGTTGTATGGACTTTGGTCTTTACATTAAACTGTAACTCCTATTGAAGGCTGCAATTCTTAATCAAAAGGTGCTTCAAGTCCTTTTCGCTCTCAGAAAGAAAGATATGGCTGGTTGTTAATAATTCTTTCTTTAATACTGAATCTAGATTATTCTTTATACCATCCAGCTTCTCTGATGGGTTGCTTCACATATAGATTTAACAAATGCACACCCTTCCTGGTTTTGAAGGATGCAGCATGCCTTTGTTCTGCTTCTACAACTGCTTTTGAATCAGGTAGAAGTTATTCATAAGCATAATGAAGATGTTCTTGAATTCCCCTCCTTCCTAAGGCTATCCATATTTTTAATGATATGTGCAGTCAATAAAACACAAGTAAATATCTTTCTGGTTTCAGCCACAGTCCATCTGACATCAGCAGTAATCTACCTGGTTCCACATCCTCACCTCAATTCAGCCGGCACCTCTGGCAGATCTCTGTCAGTGTGCTGCTGCAACCATTGTTGGATTATCTTCAGCAACATTTTATTATATGTAATGGCAATGATATTAAGTCCTCTTTCTTTGGAATGGATACCAATATAGATGTTTTCAATTAGTTAGCCAAATAGCTAAATTCTTGTCGCAGTCCTGTAAGTGCTTGGTCACTTGTTAATGAATTTATATTCTATCTAACTTTGGTGACTTATTTTGGACAATATCCTCTCACAGCAGCTTGAACTGCTGCCTTCAGAACCATGGACAGAAGAGCTGTAGCAATACATTTCATTTCAAAACAGGTCACTAAAAATAAATTATAGATGGACAGGTCTTGTGGTATCACTAAGTTTCCCCAAATCTGCTTTTATTGGCTTTTTCATCCCTTCTGCGTGGCTCTTTCGTGGGGGACTGTCCAATGATCTTACAGGTGAGTTTTGGGTCTCCACTACATCCATGGCCCTTCACATCACTTTTTTTGCTTGCTTTTGAACTTCTGATGCCCTTCTGGTTGACACCTCATGATCCTGCTGGGTTGTCTGCTTTCTCCATGAGCTTTGTTGCTTCTCTGATAGATGTCTGCTTGTTTAACAACAAGTATTTAAGACTCCAGATGAGCATCTTCGGTTCTCTTTACCACATTTGCTTAGGCACCCATTTTGTGTTCAGCGATCACGTCAAGCAGGTGAGTATTATACAATGCCACTTTATTAGAACAAACTGTTCTTGTACTGAGTTAAGATTTAAGTAGAGACCCCAAATCCATCTACTTTTTGTTGCATTTGCATATACAAACACATGTAAACAAATACACATGTATTCATATATTTACATATATATATATATATATATATATAATCTTCTTTCCCTTTCTTCTTTTTTACCTTGTGCCCTACTATCATGTTTACTCATTGTTCACCTCTCAGTATTTTCTCTTAGAAACAACTCAACTGATCAGTCATAACCAGAAAATCTACATCCTTCTCATCATCAATTTCAGAACACTTACTATTTTCCTATACCTGTCATTACTGGCCTGCTGCTTATCAACCTCTGCCTACTCCCATTCCATGCCCTCAAGAAACCATCATTTCAGTTTTTGTCTCTAAAATTGCTTATTCTATTTTGCCCAATAACTAGCTAGCTAACTAACTAAATAGAGCATATAGATCTGCAAAAATCTAACAAGCATCCTGACATAGAACACGAACACTCTCTATTAGAGAGGACATGCTATAAACCATCAGTCCTGTCCCTGCTTCCCTTAGGGCTACATCGCCCAGTTCCTGCTTACTTAAGAATACACACACCCCTTTAGTCTTCAGTATACATGACCAATTGCACTTCCTAAAAGTTTCCATTGTTATTCCTGCAGTCACAAATGGGGCAGTCTAGTGCCCCCCTCCTTTTCCAGTTTTGTCTTTAGATTTTCAGAGTGGCCACCCTGTGAGTATCCACCAACCAGTTCAGATGGGGTGCCAAGTTCTACCTCTCTCCCCAAGTCAGAAGTCTACAATCAGGATTCCTCAGGGACTTCAAGGCTTTGCTCTGATAGCTTGTCGGTTGCTCCCCTCTTGGTTTACCCTGCATTAAAAGACTGATGGCATAGTACTACAAAGATATGTATTCCAATGATTTTAACAACTTAGAGGACATGGACAAATACCTGGAAAAGCAAACTACACCCCCCCACCAAATATTTCATATGTACATAAAGAACCTGAAGAGAAACATCACAAAAGAAAAAAAATAGATAAGGATATCCAAGAACTACCAACAAAAACAGCTTCTGCCTAAATGCTGTCACAGGAGAATTTCACCAAGCAATCAGGGAAATACTGACAAGATTCCTACACAAATTCTTCCGAAGCATAGAATGTATGGTACAGCTCCAAACACATTCTATGAATCGAGAACTGCACTGATAGTGCAGTCTGGCAAGGATCTCACAAAAACAGAGGACTACAGCCTGATATATTTAATGAACATAAGTATTTTTTGAGTGTGACTTTTATAAGGTGTGATATTGCTATTATGATTACAATATTCTTGATGGTGATAGAGAGTCAGTGAATATATTATTATCAATGCTGCTGCACAACTATAAAGTTGCACTGATATAGACTGAACATTCCCAGAGAAAGGGCTGTTTTTCAGTATGTTAACAGTAAAAAGCATTCTTCAATATATTAAGAGCACAGTAATAGTGTAGGGTGTGGTATAAATTTTATACCCTAAACTGCAGATTTAGGAATGGTAAACACACATAGTATGTGATCATCAAGAAATTTAGAAATAGATGTTCTGAAAACATGAATGGAAAGAAATTTACTACCTTAAAGTCAGAACCTGGATTTGAACATTAACTTTCAATATTTTAAGAAAATATATTTCCATTTATTAAGGCCACTTACCTATGGTATTTCTACTATAGCAGCTCTGGATAACTAATACAGGGATTAAAATAAGAATATAAATAATTATTATACAAAGATAGACAATTCCTTATACATACTTTACATGGTCAATGCAGGGTATAAAATAATTACATATCACTACCCTAAATCAGTTCATGGTCACCACAGAAAGGACCAAAGATAAATTTTGAGTTTACATACTCCACAGTAATGCCTTTTGGGGATACTAAAGAAATCCATTCAAAATAAACAAAAAGCCTTACCACAGGATAGAAAGACATCATGTTAAACAGAAAAAAATTAAGTTGTCGAGATTTCATTTTACTTGTTCTACAATCAATACTCATCAAAAGAGCAGTCAAGAAATCAAGTGATGTATTTCCCTGGATAAATCCGCTGCCTAAGAGTTCTTTAAAATTTTAAAGAGCAAATATCACTTTCAAACAGAATGAATAAGAAAGACCTCCAAAAAAAGAATCCGTTTATATTACATTTGCCAAGAATATTGAAAGTACCATGAATACCCAGAAAAATGAGCACATCTATCTTGAATGAATTGCACCTAGAATGCTCCTTAGAAACAAGAATATCAAAAATCTAGGGTGAAGGAAAAGTGGAATAGAAAGGGGGAACCAATTATAAGGATTTATATATAATCTTCTCTGGGAGACAGACTACAGAAAAGTGGGCAAATGTTGGGCAGTGTACAATATGAAAATAATAATTTATAAGCTGTCAAGGGTTAATGAGAAAGTGGGGAGTGGGGAGGGAGGTAAAAAATGAGGAGCTGATACCAAGGGCTCCAGTAGAAAGGAAATGTGAGAGTGATGACAACAAATGTACAAATGTGTTTGGCACAATGGATATATGTATGGATTGTGATGAGTTGCATGAGCCCCCAGTAAAATGATTCAATAAAATTTCTTGTACTTTGAGCACACTCTCAGGAGATAACAGTCTCTGGAGAAGGACATTACGTTAAGTGAAGGATTCTCAGTGCAATCAAGTCAGTGCTGACTTACAGCGACCACCTGTGGCTTTCTGAGACTCTAACTATTTACCAGAGTAGGAAATGCAGTCTTTCTCCTAAGGAACTCCTATTGGTTTTCAACAGCAGATCATGCAGATGGAAGCCCAATGCTTATTGACTACACCCCCAGGCCTGAGGGTCAGTAAAAAATAGAAAGTCCCTCAAAGAGGTGGGTTGACCTAATAGCTGCAACAATGGGCTCAAACAAAACAATTAAGAGGTTGGGGCAAGACTGAGTCCATTTCATTTTGCTGTATGTGCTTTCTGTAGTACCTGGGGTCACTATGAATTGGAGCTGACTTATTAGTATCAAAGAGCAACAAAACCAAGGACAGACAGAGAAAGCATCCCAAAGAAATTCAAGGAGATACTGTAAGAAAGCATCTAGGAAAGCCTATAATGTTGCTGAATCCTGAAGACCTAGAAACCTGTTGAGAGGTTGCTGTGATTGACTTAGAAAAGTTTAGTGAAAGGCCTGAAGCAAATCAAATAAAACATCAGAGTCTAACTTAGAAGAATGTATGAATCAAAAGAGCAATGCAACATAATCTGCGATAATGTACCAGGAGAATGCAAGCTGGAGCATAATTGAATGAGTGCTTAGTTTTTATTCTGCACTTAGACTATACTCTCAGGTAGTTTTCTTCTTCTCATGACCGTCAAGTCGATACCAGCTCATCGCCACCCTGTAAGCACTTGGTAGAAAATGTCTGTGCAGGTTTCTGTGAGGGTAAATACCATTGGAACAGAAAGCCTTTCTTTCTTCCTCAGAGCGGCTGGTAGTTTAGAACCACCAGGGGTCCTTTAGGAGAGCTGTGTAACATTCTCTCTTCCAAAGGAAGACAAGACCGTGAAGGAAAAGCATGAGAAACACGAGAAGACCAAAGGGGAACACCACCAATTTCTCCATTACTCTTTTGGCTCAAACTCTTCACTGAGGACAAGCAATTAAGTCCACTTCCAGGATGAATCCTTGAATCACTGCTTCTCTTTCAAAAGTGGCAGCTTATTACAGGACCCAAAACTCTCCACCTGTGTTAAGCGGCCGGACAACTACCACCAGATGGCACCAGATTGCAGGCAGGTCTTGGATTGATTTAGTTCTCACAAATTGTCAGATTCCCTGATCCGTTAACTGCAAATTTAGAAACCTCACAACTAGGACACGTGGTATTTTAAGTGATGAAATTGTTGGATTATACAAATCTGATCAGGGAAGGACTTTTACTACATTTCCAAATAAGAAAATGGCATGAAAAAAAGAGAGAAGACCCAACATAGGTGATTTCAATCTGCTGGGTCACTACTGAGTGAAGTGGTCGGATTGTGGGGAGGAGGAGTGTTGGGTTTGTTGTAGAAAGAAGGATGGGTCTTCTTGCATTCTGCATTTTAAGTTTCTGAAGCCATATTTTCAGAATAATGAGACTAGGCATGATAAAGGCTATTGAGTGAGGTTAAAACCATCCCATTGGTTTATTGTATAGCAAGTATAAACATACTGGGAGGTTGCCCCTGCCAGGTAAGAGATTTTGTCTCTTACATTTGGGGGATTCTGTCAAGAGGCATTAGTCTTTGGAAACATAAGAGGAAGACCCTCAATGAGATGAGATGACACAATGATTCCAGGAAGGAGCTCAAATGTGTTTGTGAGGCTGGTGCCAAAGCAGAGAGGGTTTTCTTTCTGTTGGGCACTCAGGTTTGCGAGGATTAAGAATCCTCTAGATAAGGGCTGAGCCCCGGTGGCGTAGTGGTTGTGCGCGGGACTGTGGCCCACTAGGATGGAGGTTCAATTCCAGCAGTGAGGCTGGGCCTCCTACTCCCACCACCGGAGAGCAGTGATGCCCAAAAGAAAAAAAAAAAAAGAATCCTCTAGATGACACCTGGCAGCAACCAAAATGAAGTGCAAAAGAGGTGGCATCATCCATAGTAAAAATGGAGCTTTCGAAGATTGTTCTGTTCTGTATTGTTGCCACGTTTTGGTAAGAAGTTGGTGATGTTGGGGAAGTGCAAGATTCACTGGATCCTAGTTCAGAGAATTACATCTTAGTAATTCTTGTCCTCTGATAATGGTCAGAAATGTGCAAGGTTGGCAACCTCAGTCAGCACTACCCTATCCCTTCCCCCACTAAAATTTTAAAGTATTTGCTTGTCCATCTACCCTTGAATTTCATGATTTTTTCCCATGCTTCAGTGTGAACGCTGTGAAGTAAGGCAGCTTTTCTCTTCTCTCATACACAATCAGGCAGTTTCTGCCCTGTGGCCAGGCTCCTGCGATTCCTTCTGGATTACAGGATTGTTTATGTGTGTGGGTGGAACTTGCCTTCCTGGACAACTTTTCCCGCTGTTTCATCATCGTGCCATGGGATTCCTAAATGGGAGACTTTTTTTTTTTTTTTTTTGGTGGGGAGGGCATCACTGCCTCTGGTGGTTATGGGCGCTACCCAGTGGTGCTCCTGAGAGAGGCCGCTGCATTTGAACAGCAAAGCCCGCAGGCCGCAGGCCGGCAATCAACCACTTATGCCACCGGGGCTCAGCCCAATGGAAGACATTTTTAATACTCTCACAGTGTACTGCCAGAGACCTGGCAGTAAGCAGGATCTTATCTCTCAGTTTTCTCAAAATGCTTTAGCTCTCATCTTTTAAATGAGTTGAAACTTCTGTATCCGTCTCATCCACAGCACCAAGCAGTATAGAATCTGTACTATTGAACTTCTGAAAGCTGGCTGCAGATGGAGTACACTAGAGGACTGTTTTGTAAATATGGCATCAGAACTTAGTTTTTGAGCTCCCTTTTGGAGAAGCCAAAACCCATTCTCAGGATTGCTACATGAATTAAAGCTCCAATGACTTCTCCTCTAAACATGATCCAGGAATATAAACAGTTTTGTGATCAGATAGACGGTAATTTTTCAGTTGATTGAGGCAGATATATTTAGTTTAAAATAGTATACCTTATCATTTTATCTCCTCTTTGACTCATGTAATATTGTTTCCATTTTTAATATTTTCTGTTTTCTTTTCTATGTTTTGGCGAGTCATTATGGTTGGGCTTTTGTTTGTTTGTCTGCTTTGTTTCCTTCCTGATGTGCTTTGTATGATTTTCTCCATATGGAATCCAGGATAGGAAAATCGATACAGACATAAACTGGGCTAATCATTACCTAGGAGCATGGAGGGGAAAGGGGGGCATGTGTGGAGACAGCGGCAATGAGTAGGGGAGGGGAAAGCTTGGAAATTGTGGACCATGGTCCTTGAAGCTAAGCAGCCCAATGCCTAGCCCACAGCACCAACCGACTGCCTCTCCTACTCCTGAATAAAAGACCCACACTCATGGGCACAAATATTACAAGAGAAGAGACCTTCATCTTTCTCTTTCAGAGAAGCAGGTTGTTTTGAACCTTTAAGAGAATCTCCACTCCTTTAAAAATTATCGAGTGATTATTTTTTAACAGTTTAACCTGATTTTTGTTTTCTAACATATAGGAATATTGTCTGCTGAAATTGAGTAACAATTTTTGTTTTACTAGTTTTCGGTTTTGCTTTTTACTTGAAACATTAGTTTGTGAATTATGTTGCTGGGTGTCTCCAGTGATAAATATATATATGTAGATCTCTTCAACTGTATTCATGGCTCAAAATATCTTGTCCTAGTGAATGAATCAAAGTTGGTTAATCCCAGAAATTACTTTCAAATTAAAATAATATCTACTGCAAGTTGTGACTCCACTTACTATCTTCTGGTAGGTTTAATATCTGAATTACTGCAAATGATTTTCAGATAATGGACAGAAAAATAGGTGACCATCCACTTCTTTCATGGAGCTGTGGGAAAATATGCATGGAAAGAATGAACATATTTTTAATGTGCAAAACAATTATTTTGGGTATAGCGCTTAAAGCTTGTCATCCTAAAATTAGAATTTTCATTTAATATACTTTAAAGTCATGTACACCCAGGTAATTGGTGACACCCAGTAAATAATAGTCTCAAAAATGATCCAGTGTTGCTATTTTTTTTCCTTTGGTCTTCTTTTGAGTAATTTCTGAAGTTTGCTCATTTTTTCTGTAAAAATAAGTTTGCCTATCCCAACCTGGAGGCAAAATTGTTATTTGTTCCTGTATAAAACATTTGATCTGCATGCATGAGGAGATATTAATTAGTAATTTCCAGAACCTTAAGTATTGTGTAGGAAATTATTCTAGTCTACTTTTGGTATATTGGTTCTTGTTTTATTTAGTTGTTTGCTAGTTTGTTGCTTTGAATCATTTTTTTAAAACTGTGTTGGAAATCTGGTACATACCTCGTGTTTCCTTGTTGCTTGAGTATTCAAATGTCTAATATTCCTCTATTTTATGGCATCGATTGTCATTCATTCATACTTGTGTAATTCTCAGATATTCATCTGTCAATTTCTTTTTGTTTTCCACTGAATTTTATTGTTTTCCTTATTGTTGCTGTTTAGGATTGACAATAGAGTAACAAATCATAGTGAGTATATGTACAGTAAATGGAGCACTGCCTAGGACTGTGATATTGTGTGCACATCATAGTCACCCTATATACAATAAAATGAAGCGCTGACTAGGACTGCGATGTTGTCACAAGCCTTAATATATTTAATCTCTTTTTGGAGCCACTGTGTCAATGGTTCTTGTGGAAAATCTTCCCCTTTCTCTTTTGTTTTTCCCTAACCTTCTCCTTTACCAAGCATGATGTCCTTCTCCAGGGACTGCTGCTTCCTAATAATATACACAAAATATATGAGACAATGTCACATCATCAATGTTTATGGGCTTATTCTGGTTGTATTCATTCCAATACAATTTTTTTTTCTGAAACTCCATAGTTGATTCAATTAGCTTTCACAGAGATGCTATAGGATAGGGTAGAAAGGTCTGCTTGTGTTTCCCAAACTGTAAGTCCTTAGAAGACCTGAGAGAGCAGACTTTCTACAGCAGAGCAGCTGGTGTTTTGTGTTGATCAAATGGTTTGTAGTCCAACACACGTCCGACCACTGCATGCCATGGTGTTGAGTTTGAACAGTCAATTTTATTTTAATCTACCCTCTTTTGTACTTTAATCCGGGTTCACAAATCTATTATGGTTCCTGGATGGAATGTTTCTATCTCCACAGGCTTTTGTTTTATATAAGAATGCTCCATTGAGTTCATTTCCAGGCCCATTCACTTAGTATCTCTCTAGTGAAATGGCCAATTGTATAGAACAGTGGTTCTCAACCTTTCTAATGTGGCAACTCTTTAATAGTTCCTCATGTTGTGGTGGTCCCCTCCCCCCAACCATGAAATTATTTTCGCTGCTACTTCATAACTGCAATTTTGCTAATGCGATGAATCAGACGACCCCTGTGAAAGGTTTGTTTGACCCCCAATGGGGTTGAGAATCATTGGCGTAAAGCATTCCATCAGATCAAATCGAGATCAGCAGGCAAGAACAAAACCCCGTTATTCCATGATAAAATTTCTAGTGGGGGGGCTAGAAAATCCAGTAATCCTTTCACAGAGTAAAATGTTAATGGAGGGAAAGTGCAAAAATTTTTTTTAACAAACTAACCAGATGAAATAAAATACTAAATAGCAACAAAAATAAGAATAATATCTTAAATATTAAGTAACTGAATATATAATTGAATCGGTATAAAGAATGCAATATTCCTACTTGATTTCTGAGCTGTTCTAAAGTGCTAGGAGTAAAGGCTACCTATTAAAGAAAATATTTCTGTGTATAAAAGAACAATGATCAAGTGCTTTCATACACTTCTTGAGACATTTTGATTTTTCAAAGTGTAAGTAAGTGTTCAGAATAGCAAGTTTTGCAATGGTGAGTGATCCCAATGTTTTTTTATTTCTTTTTGAAATTTTGGATGATAGCTAACCAATTCAACCAGAACAAAAATTAAAACTAGCTAAAACCCTGATGTTTAAAGTCATTTAACAGCAGCATACTAACAGCAATGTCTAAAATAGCACTCGCAAGTCAAGATCCAGATATTATTGTATCAACAATGTGATTTGGAGGATTTACTTTCCTTTGCATAATAAAAGAAATGAGAAGGAAGTTTTAATTTTATACAGATGGTAAGGTATTTTCCTATTCACCAAAAACCAAGGTGTGTTGAGGATCAGCAATTTTCTGAAAATAAATTTTGAATGTTTAAAATTTTGGTCGTTATTGTCAACTATTTCCATGTTCTACACTGTGATTTTCAATAAACACAAGTACTTCCTGAGTCAATATTACATGCTACTTATCAAAACTGTTTACAATCATGAAGCTAAAGAGGTAAACAAAACGAACTTGGAACTATCTTCTTTAGGCCACCAGCTATAACTTTTTATATTTAAATTGGAAAAATTGCTTATATAAGTTACCATGGTGTTATACTCAATTCAAAACACGACCAATTCCTGTGAAGCAAAAACATACGTTTTTTAATTAAACAAAAAAAAGATGAAAATTGTAAATTTTACAACTATACTTTATTGCTGTTTTTAGGTTCATCAAGTTAGTTCCAGTTCATATTCCAGGAGAAAGAGGGCATTCTCTCAGTTCTGTGCTGTGTTGCATAATTCATTGCAATAGCTACACAAAACTGTCAATATTCGAGCATTTGGACTTATTAGACAAGTTAACAGGATGCAATTTAAGTGGTCAAGATACAGTTGTTCAGTCAAGACAGTTTCTACTCTGCCATGACCACAGATAGTCCTCTCGCTCCCAGTAAGCCTCTTGGTCTGGCCTCTGTAGTGCATAAGTAATCATGTTATAAAGCTCTTTAAGGGTTTCTAATAAATGCCCAAAGGCATGGCCCTCCACAGTGAAGCTGAGCTCAGAGGTGCTTGAATCTTTTCTCCCCAATTAAGTGCCTGAAGGCAAATTACTCCACAAATCATCCTCCACCCCAAGGTACACAGTTTTACTTAGTTTGTGGGAAGGGTACTCACATCTCTGTCGCATACTCATTTCTATGATTTATAATCTAAATTCCTATTTAAAATGGCAGTAGATTTGTTTTCCATTCTTACTGTTATCATAGTATGCAATTGAACATGAATTGAGAATAAAGTGAATTACAAAATTTCCAACTATAATAATGATTCCGTATAGTCATCCAATAGCAAGACTGTCTAATAAAGGGGAAAAAATTGTAACAAGCTAGATAGGCTTTGCATAATGTGCACCTATCACTGTGTGAACCAAAGAACTCCAAAAAGCTTACCAAAAATAGAACATAATGGGATTTCCATGAACATATTAAAGCACCATGTTCATTTATCTGTCTATGTATCTATTGTGTAGGAAAATCATTGGGATTAAGTTAGTACATACACTAGATTCTGGGGGTGAAAAAAATGTATTGCTACTCAGATTCCAGTAAATTGCATGCAGGAGTTTATTCCAAACAAATCATGTTTAACATGACTGCTCTCTTAGTGAACAGCAGCAGACAATTTCCTTCAGTAGCATACTTACTTGTATAAGTCTCATGAGGAGGACATTTTTAAAAGATTTTTAAAAAGAGGGCCAAACAAAATAGTTACTACCAGGGGAGAATTAAAATTTGAGGCAAAGAGACTATCTTGAAAATTACAGCAATGGTTGTCATTCCAAAAGGATAATCATGTTTTTTTTTTTCAGAAAACACAAGGAAATAACAGAGGCCTGTTCTGAAGATGTTTTAAGAAAATTGATACCTCGTTTTTCTTTTTCACAAAAAAATCCAGGAATGCTGTGCCAAGAAAAAAGTTTCCCATTAAGGCAATGTATATGCTTGTCCTTCAAATGTAGCAAGTGAGACCTTAAGAAAATTTTGCTGTAGAACCTTAATTCATCCACTCTGCATACTTAATCTTGTCTTTTAGACCTCATTTGGTTCCCCAAACTTCAAGACCATGTCAAAAGAATGCAATATGAGTCACTCACAGTTGCAAAAACTTTTTCATCTGGTGTAATTGGAATTCCCCAGTATTCTCTGCAGAAGAAGCAACAAACCAAACCATCATCTTCCAAAATGTGTGGGGGATATTTTTTGCTTGTTAAAAGTTTCTAGTATTTAAAGCAATTCAGAATTGGATTTGAGGAAACAACCTTGCTTGCTGTAAAGTAAAGAGGGATGAAAGATTTTAATGATGATAAAAGACACCCTCAATATAGATTATCTCTGATCATTACCCAAACAAAATTCCTCACAATTGGACCAACATGCTATATCACTATAAGAAAAAAAGAAATGGCATCTTCAAGGAGTTCCTTCTGTAGATTTTTGAATTGTATTCATAAAATTTTATTTCCTAATGATATCAATATACTGTATGAGAACTTTCATAATTTGTTTGATCGAATTATGGAATGGGCAAAAGTTAGAATCCCTTCAAACTGTTGGGCCAAGCAGATGTCTCCCAAATTTCTTTGTATAGACAAGTGAGCATTTTCAGAGTTACATCTGTTTATCAAAATATCTCATTTGGTATGGCCTCAATTCCTCTTGGCAAGAATTACATCATATTCATAACCTGAAGAAAGTTAGTATTTTAGCAATACCATGATCTCACCCTCTAATTTGAGACCCTGTGTGGCGCAGATGGTGTGTGTCTAAAGGATGGAGCTACTTATAGAATCCAGTGATGAATGGCACAGTGTTCTACTTCTGGGGGAAAAAATTGAGATAAGGGAACAATAAGAGATCTATCTAAAATTGGTGTCAAAGCTGTCATATAATGCTGGGTGGGTTTTGATTGATAACAGAATATCTCAGAGAAAATATTGAAAGCTGGATGTAGGAGGGAGGCATTATAGTGGGATAGAAGAAAGGTGAAAGGAAAGATAAAGGAGGTAAAAGCTATTTACAAAGGTAAATATATATATATATATATAAATTTATAATGAAAGTTATAGAGGCCAATGTAGGTATATTTATCTGTTACATATTAAGATAGCAGGCAAACTTTGAGCCTCTACTGAAGGCTTCCATTAATACAAGAATACTGTGTGCTGCTAACATGGAACTCTTTGATACTCACCTTTCTGATGAGTTTGCTGAAGACAAAGGTGGATAATCAATGTGAAGAGAACATATGATGCCTGGCTTTCAAAAGATATAGTGTGTGAGATCTTAAAGTCTTAAAGTTAAACAAGCAGCCATCTAAAAGGGAAGCAATTATGCCCACATGAAAGGAGCACAACAGTCTGTGTCATCATGAAGTGTTGACTGGATCAGGTATCAAAAGACCCCAAACAAGCAATTATATCAGTGCAAACAAGAGGCATTGCAGTGGCGACCCAAAGCCCATCTGTAGACAATTGGATATTTCCCCACAGAAGGGTTATAAGGAAGGGATGATTCAACCAAATTGTAGTATAGCACTGAAGAATCACACATCATTTCTCTCATTCCTGAAAGCTCCCCTCCCTCTCTCATCACTATCTACCTCACAAATATGGCTAGACCAGAGAACACAAATTGGTACAGATAAGAGGTCTTGACTTGGAATTTGGGACAGATAAAGCTCCTTAGGAACAGTAGTGGGATGATGGTAGAGGAGTATCTGGGAGGGGGAAGGGAGAGAAAGTGGATCCCATAAAAAGTATGGATATATAGCCACCCTCTAAAGGGAATCAATAGCAAAAATGTGGGTAAAGGGAGATAACAGACAGTGTAAGATATGAAATATTAATAATAAAACATACAATTGGTCAAGAATTCAAGAGATTGGGAAGTGGAGGAGGAAGGGAAAAATGAAGAACTTATACCAAGGGCTCAAATAGAGAATGTTTTGGAAATGATGATGGCATGTATGGACAAATATGTTTAATCCAATTGATGAATGGAATGTTATAACAGCTGAAAGAGGCCCCCCAAATTATTTTAAATATAAGAATACTCAACTATAAATAACTTAAATAGATAAAAACTTACAGAGCATCACCCTACTCATGTAATTTTATACAGGAAGTTGCAGAAAACATAATCAGCCCAAAGACAACTGTGGAAGCACAATCTGTTTGCATCTCTACTTTGTTTTTAGAAAGATGTTTGGAATTGTCAGGACAGAGCTTATGCCACCATTTATTATAGGTGTTCTTTGGGTGCTGATGGCCTGATGGGGCAGTGGTTACAAATTAGGTCTATAA
Source organism: Nesogale talazaci (assembly GCA_004026705.1). NCBI lineage: Eukaryota > Metazoa > Chordata > Mammalia > Afrosoricida > Tenrecidae > Nesogale > Nesogale talazaci. Next base: position 51,212 of record PVJH01008036.1, on the reverse strand, counting down.
CTGCCAGGTCAGCATTTTGAAACCACCAATCACTTCTTGAGGGCAAAACCTGGCTTTATTCTCTCACGGAGGGTTGCAGTGCTTCTGCCCCAGAAACCCACAGAGATAGGTCTACCCTGTCATAACAGGTCACAATGAGTCAGCATCGACTCCACTGCTGCAAATTTGTTTTGTTTTGTTTTTATAAGAGTCATTTTAAATTTCAATTTTAAAATTTAATATCTAATCCACTTTATTAGTGGTATATTGTTTTTCTACATTAATATTTAGCATTACTAAATTAGCATCTCTAGAATTAGTATCTAGAGAACTTCTAAACTAAGTTATATATTAAATTATCAATGATACTTTTTAATCTATGAATATTCTTTGATAGAACATAAAAATACATGATTTATTACTTTCTAATCTTTGAAATATTCTCTAGGCAAAATATTAAATGATGCAGGAAGCATCAAGAAAAGGTAGAAAGAACACACAGAATCATTGTACCATAAAGAACTAGTCCACAGTCCACCATTTCTGGATATTACACAGGAGTAAGAACCTATGGTTCTGAATGAAGAACTTTGACCTGTACTAACTGCATTAGTCCAAATCAAGGCCCTGGGAACAGCTGGAAAACCCACTGAAATGTTTCAGAAAGCTGAAGAAGCACAGGAAGCACTTATGTGTCTATGCCAGGAAATTTGGAAGACAGCTATTTAGCTAATTGAATGGAAGAGATCCATATTTGTGCCCATTCCAAAGAAGTGTTACCAAAGAAAATGCTCAAACTATATAAATATATCATTGATACTATGCACAAGTAAAATTTTGCTTAAGATTGTCTACCAACTGTTGCAGTAGTACAGTAGCAGGGAGTTGCCAGAGGTTCAGGCTAGATTCTGAAGAGTACATGAAATAAGGAATATCATTGCTGATGTCAGATGGATCTTGGCTAAAAGCAGAGAATACCAAAAATATGTTTACTTGAATTTCATTGTATATGCAAATGTGCTTGACTGTGTGGACCCTGGTAAACTAGGGATAACCTAGAAAAGAATGGTAATTTCATCACACTTCATTGTGCTCATTCATAACTTATACATGGATCAGCAACAGAACAAGGAAATGGTAAATACTTCAAAAGCAGGAAAACTGCGAGTCAGGGTTCTATCATTTTACGGTATTGGTTCAATCTGTATGTGGAGGAAATCATCAGCTACGATAGGCTGTATGATGAAAAGTGTAGCATCAGGTTTGGAGGAAAGCTTAGTAAGAATCCATGGTATGTAATGATGCATCCATAAGTAAGGAGAAATTGAAACAATTGCTGATGAAGATAAAGGACTGCAGCCTTCAAGATGAATTACAACTCAAAATCCTTACAACTAGATCAATAGCTAATGCGTCATGATAAATGAAGAAATGATTGCAGTTGTCAGGATTTTGCTTTACTTGCATCCACAGTCAATGCTTATGGACTCAGCAACCAAGAGATCAAAAGATGTCTTGCATTAGGTAAATCTCCGGCATAACACCTCTTTAGTGTATTGAAGAGCAAGGATCCAAGACATGTATTATCCCATTGCATCATATGCATGTGAAAGGTGAATATTGGAAATGGAAGACTGAAGAAAGATCAAAGCATTTGATTTGGGCCCTGGAGAAGACTTTTGAAAATACCACTGACTGCTAATAGGACAATCTGATCTGTGTTGGAAAAATGATCTGAGTGTTCCTTAGAAGCAAGGAAGGCAAGACTTTGTCTTATGTACATTTTACATGTTGTCAGGTGAGACCAGTTCCTGGAGAAGGATCTCATGTTTGGGAAAATGTAGAAGCAGCACAAAAGAGGAAGTTTCTTGAAGGATTGGATTTATACAGTGGCTTCATCAGTGAACTCAGACATTGGAACCGTTGTGAGGAAGAACGTGCATTGTGCAGTTTCATTCTGCTGTGCATAGGGTAGCTGTGGGTCAGAGACAATTCAAAGGTATCTTACAATAGTAATACAACAAGAATCTGTGTCCCACTTTCCTTCTCTTCAATAGCTGAGCTTCTGTACAATTTTGAATCAAAGTGATGATATTGAGTACACCAGTTGTCCCCAAACTTAGGAGAACATTTCAATGATTTGGTATTAAGTATGGTGTTATCTGAAGGGATTTATTAAATGCACATATTTAAGATTAGAAATATCTATTTCTTTTATTAGATTGCTAAGAGTATAGCTCCATAAACTTATGTTTATAAAATTTTGAATTTTCAAAGATCATATGATTTTTCTTTCATATCTTAATGTATAAAATTAGGTTGATTTTCAAATGCTAATTGAATGCATGTTAAAGAAGCAAAGCACACATGACAATGATATATTATTGTTTTACATATGGCTGAACTTGGTTTTCCAGTGTTTTACTATTTTTTGTGGCAGTCATGTGCTTATTTTAATTTCATGATAGAAATATAGGGGTAGAGTCTCACCTGTTAATCTGGAGATAGCTATTGAGTAGCCAATGAGGCCTCTATGTGGGCATGGCTTTCTCATGACTTCTGGGAAATCTCATGATATTTCCCTAATGGAGATGAGAAGCTATCTCCCCAGTTGTTGGGAGTTAGTCTCAGAAACGATGAATTACAGACAAGACAAAATGGCAGCGTCCGAGAAGCTGAAGGAGCCAGAGAAGAAGCCACAAGGCCTTACACTGATGGAGCCAGACCTCTGAAGCTGGCAAAGCCATGTGGAGAGCCCTGCCAGTGCTGAGTTGCCTCTAACACCACTGGATGCTGTTGATGGACCCTGAGCCCTGAAAGCAAGGAGCCATGGGGAGACCCTTGCCAGCACCAGTACTCTGTACCCAATGGCCTGTGACTTCGTGAGTCAGAAGGAGACTTTATAGACTGATACCAGGCATATGGGATAATAATGGACTTATGACTTTGAACTGGACTGGGCTGGGATGTTTTCTCAATGTCCCATTCCTCTTGAATGTAAACCTTTTCCTTATAGCCATATGCACGTCTATCAATTTGTTTCTCTAGTCTACCTGGACTAACACAATTTTTATACCTATATTTATAAAAATATTGAACTATAATTGTTCTCCTGTGTATTATATTTTTAGATTTTGGTGTCAGAATCATACACTCATAAACTAAATAGAAAGTTTCTTTTTCTAAAAAAATCATTAATTGATTAATTTATTTTGGAAAGTAAGAATTGAACTTCACTAAACACACTTATAAGGTGGATATAAGGTTCTGAAATAGTAGAATCAACTGAAGATAGTTTTGAATTCAGTAAAGATTGTGTCCTATGGATCTTTTAATTATAAATTCTATATGTCCTGTTCATTTTTAAATTAATATATGCTATACTACTTTAGTAAGAATAAGAATGTAAGTCTATTAATATTTCCACTAAATTCATAAATATAGCTTTAAATATATTCAAAATAGCTTTCAAATATGCACATTTAAATAGAAAATTCAATACCAAAATATCAACAGGAAACTATTTCCTAGAGCTAAATATACAAGGCTATCATTAATCTGAAAGTATTTGAACATTTTTATGCCTGAATCTAATTAGTGTTTATACAAAGAGTGATTGGTACCAGTGATCAAGAGTGAGAAAATTGAAATGACGGATGGAAATATTAATATTTGGAACATCGTTCTGGTTAATATACTTTTGTGATACTTAAGGGAATTGGAAAGAGTGAAGAGTGGTGAGTAATTGAGGTCATTTCTCATGTAATTCTGGAAGACTGAAGCACTCAGGTAAGTACAGAGATTCCTTTGAGTTTTCTGCTGTGAGCCAAGAAATAGCCCTACTAATTACTAGAAATGAGAAAGACTGTAAGGAGATAATACAATGATTTATGGGCTTTCATAATAAATTGATAGAAACATGACCAAAATTCAACAAAAAAAGTAATTCACAAGTACTGGACAAGTGCTGTTTGAAAATTTTTATATCAAGGAGTTAATGGATATCTTTCAAAACAATTCATAGAGAATATCTCATGTTTGGTATGCACCAATGAAATTTCTATGAAAAAGGGAAAATTATTGAAAAAATATTATATTTTGCTTCAAAAATTCTGTTTAGTAAATTTGAGTGCTAAGTGTGTGTGTGTGCTGGGAAATATATTTTATCCAGGCAAGAATAAACATCTCACTTTTATTCATCTCACATTGAATACCCACTGGATGGTAGCTATAGTACTAATGTTTTAAAATACAAATATATGTTTTACATGTCACAAAACTTAAGGAGTTTCTGTAAATTTCTACAGCATGGTTAAATATATTGACCAATATAAAAAAGTTAGCAAATGAAAATAGCAAAAACATCTTTCTGGAAGCAAAGATCATGTTATATTATTACATCACAATGCCTCACTCTAGACACATGTTCTTGCAATCAACACTTATTGAATGCAGTGTATTTAGCATGCTCTGTTCTTGACAGAAAGATAAAGTGATACATAACATGTAGTCATTTTTCCATCATTCTAAGCTGTCTACTGAAGAAGGTTTTAAAACAATAAATATTTGAAAGGTTAAAAGTTGAAGGGAAGGTGGGAGGAGAAGGGGCAAGAAGAGACCACAATGATCTACATATACCCCCCCTCCCAGGGGGGGGGCAGACAAAAGAAAAGTGAGTGAGGGGAGACCTTTGTGGGTGTAAGACTTAAAATAATAATAATAATTTGTAAATTATCAAAGGTTCATGAGGGAGGGAGGATGAGAGGGGGAGGGGTGAATGAGCTGATGCCGAGGGCTCAAGTAGAAAGAAAATGTTTTGAAAATGATGAGGTCAACAAAAGAGCAAATGTGCTGGACACAATGGATGGATGTATGCATTGATAAGACCTGTATGAGCGTCCGATAAAATTATTTGATAGATGAATAAATAAATATAGTGGGTGGGAAAAATAAAAGATCATGCAATCTTCTAATTCCTCCCTATATTTAGGGAAAATGAAAATTGGCTATGACCTCTATCCTTTTTCATCACAAGTAAAAGCAATGCTACCACACATTCTCAACAAGACAGGGAGAATATGTATATATACTCGTGTATTTAATCTTCAATTCTGTAAGAAAAAGCAGTACGGGTCAAAAGAAAATGGAAATTTAGCAAAAAATGTATTTTGTTACTTCTGTCATTCCTTCAAATGGAATGCTTCATGTTACTTTAGAAAATATTTTCTTTTGATACTAAGCCTACAAAGCCAAAATACTGGATCATAATCTTATTCTGATTACAAAAGGATGCCATGCATTTTCATTGTGTGAAATCAAAGATTTGTTTACTGTTTTACCCAACTTGTACATTGTTCTTACAATTACACAAGTATCCTCTTATTCAAACACCTATTTCTCAGTGGTATTGTGGTATACACACCAGAAAAAAAGTTACTATTTAGAATCGGAACTTTGCCTACATTGCAAGCACAGATCAGATTTCTAGACTCTTAAAAAGATCTTTCAATTTTTTATATTTTAGTTTCCATACTGAGTTAATGAAAAAGTATTATTTTGATTTACTTTTTAAGAAGTTTCTAGGTCTCCCATAGTTAACTGGATAATTGGAATGATGAACTATTTGTGGAATGGAAAATCAGTAAAGCAATTGTCACATAAGTATGACTGACAATGCCACACATGTGGAGAAGGATGTGAGTGACATGAGATTAAACACATGAGAGATATTTTGTTCACATCTTGTAGTGATGTGTTAGAAAAGTAGTTATAATGCAAAAAAAGTAACAGATTTTCTGGCCACAAGCAGGAAAATAGTGAACAAATGCTATCACTGTACCTCATCCAAAAGCCATCTACATGCCACATAGAAATGATTGAACTACTTTGTCAGATACCAGATTTTCAAACAAGATGTAACTATTACACTGAAATGTACACATTAATGCATGCAGACACAAGACTGAACTGAGAAACATCAACCTTGTGCACTGTCCACAGCACTATCAATTCAATTCACAGGGTTACTTGCTCATAGTGAAATCCTTTAGGACTTCTTTTAAAAAGAACCAAACGAATGTACCTTGAGAATAGATGTATTGTATGTTTTAGACCTGCCTTAAATATTCTTCCATTGTATTACTCCACAGAAAAACACTGAAGTTAGTATACTTTGAACAAAAGCAGAGGTGCGGGGGTATTTTGAGGACAGTTAAACTGAAACCAATTCAATATCTTCATTACAGTGTTTCTCAAATCAAGAGTAAACAAAAATTACATCTCAGGAAATGTACATTTTATCTGAGGTAAATATAAGACAATACCTAAGCAAGCATAAGAGGAGCTATCTGTAATTTTACTCTGAAAACATTTAGAATGGTCTCCAAAATGCATATTGTTTTATTTGAACGATTGCTTTGATGAACCAACAGGATAAATATTAACTTTAAATTAGTACCAAAGTCACCATTTCTGGTAGCCTTTATTAGCAGAGATACCCCAAAACATTTTGTATGTCCACCAAACAGACTTAAAAGTAAGCAGCTCCCACAGACATTGAATCAAGGCAGACTCATACTCTTTCAAGGAGTAGATAGCCCAGTCTTTCTCCTCTCATGCTAATGATGGTGCTTCTGCATTGCCGACCATGGGAATCATAGCCTAATGCATAACCACCATACCATCAGGACTCCTAAAGTAAGTATAGAAATAATTTTTGTCTTAAAAACAAATTCCGTCTATGAGAACTAACATTTACCATGTTTAATAGTACAAGGGTACCATAAGTGCCTTTTGGGAGCATGTTTCAGATTTTCTGAAAGTACCAGAAGTTCATTTTCAGATAATACTAGTATTATTGGATTCCCCTAAATATTGGTTTCAGCATTATATTCACTCAAAATGTTGATGAACAAAGTTGTCAGGTCTTTCTTAAATGCCTCTCGGTGGACCCGGTCCTTAACATAGTGCGTATGAATCAAGCCAACCCGTTGCATCACCCAGGGTTGGGCAAAGGCACACTGCCTGTCAACTTGCCATACTGGTGTGGCTTGTGTTGCCTTGATGCTGGAAGCTATGTCAATTGCATTTCAAATGTCACTCGGGCCACCCACAGTGAAGAGGCTTCAGTGGAGCTTCCAGACAAAGAACAGATAAAGGACTGGCTCCCCACTTCGGAGGATGGAGTCACTGAAAAACTTATGTGTAGTTTCTTGCTTTGTTGTGCATAGGGGTGTTGGGGGTAGGAACTGAATCTCTGGCAGGAAACAACATCAAGCTTCACAGCTTGCTCCGGGTTCAAAAAGTTTCAATGTACAAGAATCTTCATGTAAAAGATGCTATCCTTTCATTTTTTTCTGTATTCTGGTAGTGAGATCACTTCTCGTGCTATTTTTTTTTGTTGTTGTTGTTTTTTGGCATCACTGTCCTCAGGTGGTGGGAGTAGGAGGCCCAGCCTTTGCTCTGTGGAGCTGGATTTGAACCTCCATCCCAGTGGGCCGCAGTCCCACGCACAACCACTACGTCACCGGGGCTCAGCCCCATTTCTCATGCTTTTGCAGTGGCAGTTTTTATATGCGGCCGGCTGGCAATCACACTTAATCCCGTTGGCAGTGATCAACAGCTGATACATATAATCCAACCACTTTCTTTTACTATACTCATAGTTTCTGTACTTTTTTCTATACTCATCATTCATTATGTTTTCCACTTTCTTACTTATAGGCATCAGTAAAATACAGATCACTTGGTGGAAGTAATGAAGATTATGACTAGCAGAGCCATATTAAGGAATTCCTTGAATTCCAAAAATGAATACAGAAGTTTGAAGAAGAACTGGTGTATGTGTATCATGGTGTTGAGGAACAGTTTTGAATATAAACGAAACTGCCAGAAGAACAAAAATATCTGCCTTAAAGAGACACAAATCTCTTAGAAGGAAGAATAGTGGGACTTTGTCTCCTATAGTTGAATGTATTATAAGGAAGATGTCACGCTTGGTAAAACACTGGGTTGGTATGAGAGAGGAAAGCTCTCAAAATATGGCCTGGCTACAAAGATGGACACAAATGTAGCATTGAGTATGAGGATGTCATAGGATTGCTGTTTATCTCTGGCGTTCGCAGGGTCACGAGGAGGTGATCCAGCATCATTGGCCCCTAACAAGAGCATTTCTACCAATCACATTCCTGATGACTTGCCATCTTTCAAAACAATAGATTTTTGTTTTCTCACCACAAGCTATTCTACTCACGACTATCAGATCCAGTCAGACTCACAATGACCATACCAAGAAGATTAGAAAGACCCCCTTGTGTTTGTTTCCCAGGATGTAAATCTTTATGGGATCAGAAATTTGAATCTTTCTCCCATGGAATAGCTGTGAGGTTTAACACTGACCTTGATGTTAACAGCCCAACATGTATCCCATTTAACCACCCGTGCTCTGCAAGCTATCCCAGAACAAGCTACCGAGAAACTTGTATGACTCTCTGCATATATGTTGAATTCAGCTATTGGAAATGCTTCATTGGGAAATATTTCTTTTGGTCATTATGCATGTTTTAATTAAAATTACCAAACTATTCTCTGGTAAGTTCAGACAGATGACAAATAATATTAATAACTTATTCTAGGACACTCAGAAGGTTTTGGTTATGTTTTCATTTTTTTATTTCTAAAACTAACCCTACCACACAAATAGGAGCATTTACACTAGCAGTTCTCTTTTCAAGTATGATAAAAGTACTTAACAGGTAATTTAATTACATCAATGATATTTACCTCCCCAAAGTCTTCATTATTTAATGATGATGTTTTTATAAGAAATGACAATGCATTAGTTCAAATACAAAAGGCTTATGACAAAATGTGTGATACTCAATTTTTCGAAAGCACATTATTCCAAAAGAAATCTACAGTATGAATGATTTTCTCTACATCCCTGCGGCATTATTTTCCAGACAGCCTGGCCTGAGGTAATTATTTTTGCTTTTCTTTGTGAAATCCATTGAGAGCAGGTCATTGGCTAATGAATATGAATCAGAAAATCTTAAGCACTTTCATTTTTGAACAATAAGCCACAATGAATAGGTGGTTCTGAATTGGTCCCCACTGGATGAGATCAACATAGGGCTCTAAAATATTTAACCCAGGCTTGTTAAGATGGGAATCAGACATTTGCTGATTTTTTAAACTTAGATACACATGAACTATTTTTCTTCTCTGATATAAGTTTTCTTAAGGCAGACAAGTTTCTAACCATGCAGTTTAAGAAGTTTGTTGGAAACATTACTTTTCATAGCTCTTTTTTGCTACAGGATCTGAATGGCAAATATCAAAATTGAATGCATCTAATATGACTGAAAGACGTAATGCAGCAAAGTACCACAACTTGCAAACTAATATTAATTTAGCAAGGGTAGGAAGATGTAAAGATCATTTCAAATACTTAATAGTGATTTGGTTATATTCTCAAAATAGTTTTGATTTTTTCTCAAGAAATCTTCATGAAAAGTAAATGCAAAAATATTTAATTTATTTTACGACCTTGATATGTATATTCAATTATTTAACTTAACACAAATTAGTGTACCATTATACTTATAAATACATAGCAATTCAATTTATTCATTTTGTGGTTATTTAATAAATTATTTATGCTGAATACAACTAGATAACAATGCAAATAAATAATAGATTGTAAAGCTTATGATTATAGAAAGTCAAAAGATATTACATTTCTATTTAAATCTCTGTGCTTATCTTTTTTAGATTTTATGATTACTTATGCATACGTATGCATATATGTATAATTAGGGGTATGTGTGTGTATACATACCTGATAAATGCTGACCTTTATTTCCAAAAGATATGTTTTTTTTTAACAAAACAACCTTATCACTTTCAAATTACTGTCCCTTACACTTAATATATATTTTAAACCTATGATTCCACTCTTGGAAACCTTTTTTACACTCATCTATTTTTATGGCTGACAGCACCTCCCTCATTTTTTTCTTCCCCTCTTCTATATCATCAAATAACTGCTCCTTCATTTCTCTCTTTATTCTGGAATCAAAAAGAAGTTGCATGGAGAGAGGTCGTGTGAGTAAGGGGTGTGTGACAAGAGAGGCAAGCTGTTTCTTACCCAAAACTGTGGGACTGGAATTACTATGTGAGCAGATGCACTATCATGATGGCAAAGCCTGTGCCTCATCTCCCATAAAGCAGCACTTTTTGTTCCCATATTCTTATGCAAATTAAAAAAAATCATTTTATTGGGACTCATGCAACTATTAGCACAATCCATACATACACCTATTGTATGCAAAGCACATCTATACCATTGAGGTCAGAATCATTCACAAAACATTTGCTTTCTACTTGACTCCTTTGGATCAGCTCCTCACCCCCCTGTTTATGCCCCCCCATGAATCCTTGAAAATTTATAAATCATTATTATTTGTCATGTCTTACACTGTCCAAAGTCTCCATTCAGAAATTTTAGATAGAAAGTTTTATTAACAGTATGACCTGTTAGAACAAACTCCAAATGCACTATGATTTGACATTTTTATCCTTTCAGGAAGTTCCTAGATAGACAGAAAATGGTTTGTCACCAAATGACTTTTCAACCGTTTTTGAAATGAGAAAACCACTTTTACATTTGAGTTTTTCCCATAGTGTCATCCTTGTAAGCTTTAGGCCATACCACAAGAGTTTCTGTGACATTTTCCCTAGCAGGAAACAAAATTTCATAGCCACTTGTTGTTCTCTTAAATCAACTATCACAAAAAAAGAAAGTTGAGTGAGGCTGCTTGTACAAAATAATTCACTCAGCTCATAGAGAACCTTCCCAAGTAATGCCACTGGATGCACTAATTCAGAGCAAGGTGATTGATGTGAGAAAAGGGAAACGAAAAACTCTACCCAGGATAAACTGGGTTTTCTACTCCCATAAACAGTTATAATCTCAGAAAACCATAGGGGGTTACTATTAGTCAGAATTTGACTTGATGTCAATGAGTTTGGTTTATATAGTTGTTTAAAGAAGAGGTTTTCTACTCCACAAAGAGTTACAGTCTTATAGCTTCATGCAGAAGAGCTGTAGTGTCCTATACATTAGCTATGTGCCATCCATGACTCATGTGGGTGAGTTTAGCTTAGTGTATGCACGTATATGTATATGCTGTGAAGCATCATAAAAAACTTTAAAAAATAAGCACATATACCACTTGTCTGTCAGACAGTCCTATGTGGTGACTAACTGTTCCTGTTATGTTAGAAGCTTTGCTGGTCATATTTCAGATGAAAGCCAGGTCACAAAATGTCATTAGGTTTCAGGAGAACTCTCAACCAAGGATAAAATGCAAAGAAGGAATAGGATGTCCACTTTGAAAGGATAAGTCAATAGAGCTTTATCACATCCTAAAAACCTCATGAGTAGCAGTAGCGTATTATCAGATACCATGTCCAAATTGAGCCATTCAGGTCAAAGGCACTCAAAATATGACCAAGGAACAATGGCCTACTAAAAATAGAGAGGACTAAAAATAATAATGGGGGTAGAGCAAAACCTTCAATATTTCATTTTATCAGGGGCACAATTCAAAATTTTAAAAAAGCTACTGCAGACATTTTTCAATTATTGGCACAAGCAATGTTTGAAATATGAACCTAAAAAATTGGAAATTGGCTGAATGAAAATTAACATAAAAGTTGGCATTAGAGAGCAGATGACCATTTTGAATCAGACTCTCATAGGATTTCTATATTGAGAACGACCGATTCAAGAGAAATGGCTGAATATTGTTCAGCAAAAAGGAATATCAAAATCTATATTAAAGTATAATGCTATTTCTGATAGGATAGTATCTATCCCCTTACATGAAGATACAGTGATTGCAACTCTTATTCATAATTAAGCATTAACTCTTATAGCTGATAAAGAAACTGAGAAATTCAAGCAAGCATTTCAATCTGCAGATGATGGAACATGCAATCAAGGTGCATTGATAATTATTAACGATTAGAAAACAAAGATAGAAAACAAAGAGGAAAAAAGCAATTTGAGAAAAATATAAACAGTGATAAAAATAAAAAGTTATAATTCACATGATAGAATTTATCAAGACTAAGGACTTCTTCATTGAAAGTGACTTATCAACAGCCTAAGTATCAACTATATAGGTGGACTTGACTAGATGAAACAAGCAGAAACAAAATGAACTATGGAAGAAAATCAGTGCAAATAAAGGGTAGAAACTGACAGTAGAATAGAAATCAATTACTCTAAATTCAAGGTGAAGCTGAAGGAAATAAAAACAAATTCATGAAAGCCAAAACATAGCCTTCAGTGCATATGTACCTGAATTCTGAGAACATCTGAAGAACATATGTAATGCATTGAGTACTAGTGGCTAAATAACTGTGGATGAGCTGTGAATGATGTTAAAAATGTCATATGATGCTTTTAATTCTCTAGATGCCCTCTTGTCTGTGGCATTATTTCCTTGCTACTCCCATACCCCCCTCCTTCTCCTCACCCCAGCCCCAAGTCCCTACAGGGCCATTGGTCCCATTCCTTTCTCCTTGAGCTTGCTTCTCATGCTTTTCATATATTAGTAGACAAACCAATGATAACAGAGACCAAACCAAAATAAAGCAAGCAATTGAGTAAAAACTTACATATGTAGAGATGCTGGAGGCATTGGAATAACAAAAATCTAGCTGAGACAAATAATAAGAGGCGGAAGCTTGCTGAGTGTGATGGTGGAGCAGGGGAAAGGTAAAAGGAAACAGAGGAATGATCTACGAAGCAAGGCTATGGATACAGTTCTAATTCATAGCTATATTCCACACCAGCCTGTGGATTATGAGGTGTGGTTGTGACTGGCATCAGAAGACCCAAAACCACAAAAACAAAATATATATTATTGAGGATGTAGGAAATTGGAGCAGATATTTAACCCCCTCCCCCTGTAGACAATGGAACATCCCCTCACAGAAGTGTCACAGAAAAAGATGAGTCAACCAAGTTGCATCATAACACCAATGAAATACACAGTGTTTCTCTGGTTCCTTGAGGCTTCCTCACACCCACTATCATGACAGCAGTCCTCACTTTGAGTGTGGACTAGACTTGGGCCTGTGCACAGATACAGCTAAGAGATAAGAGCTCATGACATGCAGAATCCAGGGAACAGAAATGGGAATAGCAATACTAGAAGGATAGAGGGAAGGTGGGGAGAGGAGTGGAGGAAGTTAGGAATTGATTGCAATAATCAACACATAATCATACCCTCAACCCTCAAGGAGTATAAACCACAGGAACTGTGGGGTAAGAGAGATAGCACTCCTTGCAAGATAGGAAAATGATATTAATTTATAATTTATCAAGGGGTCACAGGGTGGGGAAGTCTGATACCAAGGCCTCAATAGAAAGTACATATCTAGAAAATAGTAATGGCAGCATATGTATATATATGCTTGACACAGTTTATGTATGGAATGTCGTAAGTGTTGTGAGAGGCCCTGATAAAATTTAGATCGATAGATAGATAGATAGATAGATAGATAGATAGATAGATAGATAGATAGATGAAAGCAGAAAATCACTAGAAAGACAGGAAAAATGAAAAGATCAGAGTAGTTGTCAGAAGAGATTCTGAAAATCAGTTTCGATCATAAACCAGCTAAAACACATGAAATGAATGGTGAATTTTTAAAAAGATGAGCATAAAATTCTAAAGGACAACATCAGAAAACAAAGTATTAGAATGAAATGTATAAAGACAAGGAGCTAGAAAGTCAAAAGGGGAAACTGTGTTTAGCATGTATCAAACTAAAATATTCAATAAAAAATTGAAGTCTAGAGTTGAAATACTAATAGATTCTATGAGGAAAGTATTGATTAATGCAAGAAACATCAAAAGAACATGTAAGGAATTCACAAAATAATTTTACCAAAAAGAACTTCTTGATATTCAAACACCTCAAGAAATAAAATGTGATCTAGAATAGGCCAGACTAAAGAAAGGATTCCACGTTTCACTGAAGACATTAGTGAAAAAAATGCTTCCAGGAACTGATCCCATGGAGATAAATTTTAACAAGCTTAGAAAGCACTGAGAGGAATCAAATGTCTCTATCAAGAAACTGGGGAGACAGCTATATGACCGATTTACTGGAAGAGGTTCATATTTGTATCCATTCCAAATAAGGTGACACAACAGAATGCACAAACTGTGGAACAACAAAATTGGAATTGCATGCAAAGGAAATTTTGCTGTGATCATTCTACATTATGAACAGCAATATATTGCCTGGAAGCTGCTAAAAATTCAAGATGAATATGGAATAGGAAAAGTAACTGGTGATTCCAGAACCTAGGGGTGGAAGCCCGTTTCTTCTCATGCCAGGGGGCTTCAGTCTTGAGTTCGAGGGTTGCAGATCTATTTTGAGGTAAGGCCTAGTTCATGCAGTGGGATTTAAATATCCAGTCCTCCAAGTGTGGCCTTTCCCCCTGAAAGGACAGAGTATAAGATCACTACAGTAAATAAAACACAGCCTATATCACTGAAGGAGATGACCAGTTTTCTTAGATTCATACTTGGCACATTCCAAGTTCTGATCACAGCAGATTTTTTTCAACTATTTCCTTGGAACTTCAGTTGTGTTTCATCAGCAAATGGTGTTTCTGATGGTTCCAATGCACAAGTTTTGCCCTGTTCCCATCAGCACGGTCAAATCTATTTTGGAAAAGCAATCCTGTTCAGTTGCATTTGGAGTGCTTTCCCACCCAAGCAACTTATTCTCTGGCATTTTTCTCTAACAATGCTCTGAATTTATTTATTAGGCCTTTACTATATGACAGTGTTTCAAAGGTATGCGTATTGTTTTCAGTGCCTACTTCCTCTGAAGTGGGGAGCTGAATCCATCATTGCTGTCTGTTCTTAGTCTGAAAGTACTGATGAAACCTGCTCACTCTTGGTGACCTGCTGGGAATTGAAGTACCGATGGCATAGCTTCCATCCACACATAAGCACACAAGTCTCCACGGTATCACAAACTGACAGAAAGGTGGAGGACATGTCTAGACAATAATTATGTACATAAACAATTATGTTTTACAAAAATAAGGGCTGGATACTTCTTGCCTCCAACTTAATTCTGAAATTATCAAGTTAGGTGACGGTCCAAAAAAATATCACTTTTGAGAACAATTTCAGGATTCTATTAAATCACCCTTATGTCAGTTATTTGCTATGGAGACTAACAGGACTCAATAATTACTGCCTATTCACAGGTATAATTTTTACTGTTGAATGATTCAGATTTAAATTAACCAAGGAAAGTGTGTTATAGAGAAGCCAAAAAATGAAGATTCCAGTTGCTCTTTCATTAGAGTGTGACCAGTGATATTTTCTTGGTAGTGTGTGATCATATGTACCAATGTGTCACCAAGGAAATTCACCTAAAGTGTTCTGTCCTGAATGAATTTGGGATCTCTTCCTGCACAAATGGCTGATCTCAATGTCTTAGGGAGGTCAAACTAATACCACATTTCCTAAGTCTTTCTTACCTGAATTGCATTGGTACAAGCTCTGGGTTAACCAGCTCCCTGTCTAAATCAATTAATGAATTTTTTGGCATCCAAAATCTATAGACAAACAAAAATAGTCTTATGTAGCATGTCACAAGTGCTAAGAGATTACCTTCAATAAACCAAGGGCAAAAGACTGTTCTCTTATTATGACTGTTAGCAAGGGTTGGAACTTATTAATTCAGAATTTCAGGTTGGACCTAGTAAAAGAAATTTGGATATTCAAGACAAGTGTTGAAAACAAGCTTGAAAAAGTACCTAAAATTGGCTCTAGGGGATGTGTTTCAATTTCTATGGTTAGAAAGCTCTTAGCTATTTACAAAAAAGAACTAGTCAACAGTCTACCATTTCAAAAGGTAGCATATAAGCAAGAACCAATGGTAGCCAAGGAAGTAGTTCAACCTTCTCTGAAAGCATTTACCAAAAAACGAAAACTCAATTCATGGACCACATATGATAACTGCACCTAGGTAGTATAGGAACCCAGTTAGCCGAATCTTAGTTAGGTTGCCTTAGAGAAAAAAAAAACCCATGAACTAGTAATACATTTATATATCTATCTATGCTCATCTGGCATTTTGCAACTGTTTGAGTTGTTTCAATGATAAAAGCTATCTTTCCTTAAGAACAACTGATTCTTCTCACTTGTAACTATTGCATAACAACAACTAGACTAATGCTTGGGCAAGTAATTAGGAAGCATAGCCTATTCAAATTGTCACATAAAATCATACATCACAGAGATCAGTTTGCCAACTGATCCAGACTTTTAAAGCTTTAAGGACACAAAACTATCTCTTACCAGCATGCAAAATTCAGTAACGAGTAGCTGGGAAGGTTAGGAAAAGATGTTTTTTTCCTCTTATCACCTTTGGAAATTATGATTCAACTTCTGCTGTTTGAGACCTAGAGAGAAGTATTCTGTCAAACTTTTACTTTTAAAAAACCTTTAAATTTATAGAAACATTTCAAACACTATATGAATATTTCCTATATGCCCATGTCTTTGTACACTAATGCACAGAAATACTACCCATATGGTTGTATTTCTCAGAGTTCAGAAGGCTAGAAGTCTAAATTCAAGTCACAAACTCTAAAAGAGAACTATTTTTGGTTTGTTTCTGTGGGAAAATTCTTGTTTCTTCCAGCTTTGATTCCTATATTCTTTGGAAATTATCATATGCATTTACCTTCCCATATTCATACTCACCTGTCACTGTGTTTGTGATCATCTTTATAACTCAGAGCTTATGTGCCTTAGGACACATCTATAGTGATGTGACCTCAATGACATGTCAAAACAACACCTATATCTACACAGAACTATACCCAGTGATATAGATGTAATGATTGCAAAAATTTAATCTATAGGAATATATAAGCACTTGAGTCTTTTAAAACAAATAAGTAGAGTGACATTAATGTACATAATTGACACTTACATATTAAGCATTGGGACAAAAAGTCTGTGATAGGGGAAGACTGCAGTGAAGGGAAATAGAATAAGATTATACTTTTCATCATATAATACTTGAACTGCAGATGTGAGATAATTCTCACTCCTTCCAGATGATGTGATTGAAATTGTGAATATAAATGCCTCTTATAACAGAAACAGTTCTAAATTGATTCTGCAGGTGGCAGATGCCAGTAAATCCAAGTAAAATTAATGAAAGGAGAAGAATACTTGCCAGAATACTTAATCTATAGGATTACCTAATAACATGGCTTTACTTTTTAAAACAAAATTCTGTAGAGAATTGATACTAGTTCAAAATATACAGATGTTCTCAAAAAGTAGACTATTTTTCTGTTTCCTTGTTTTCATAGTACTAATTGTACTCCATTGTATAATCATTGCGAGGAGTATATGAAAACGATTCTTTAAAAAGTGGACATTATAGATTATTATAATCAAAAAGAGCAGAATTTTAAGCTATATTGTTTATTTAATATTTTCTTATTACTCCCACCACTGGAGAGCAGTGATGCCCCCCCCCCAAATAAAAGACTATGACAGCAAAAAACAAAAACAAAAACAAAAAAAGGCTGAGCCCCGGTGGCATAGTGGTTGTGCATGGGACTGCGGCCCACTGGGATGGAGGTTTGATTCCAGCTTCATGGAGCAAAGGTTGGGCCTCCTACTCCCACCCCCTGATGGCAGTGATGCCCAAAAACAAACAAAAAAACAAACAAAAAGACTATGACAGCAACTTCCAGCAACAAGGGCACCATGTAAGTGTGTCATGTTGGGAGCTCTGATGGGATCAATTAGACAGGGCACTGGAAGGCTTAATGGGGGAGCCACAGCATATACTAAGGACTGACTCTCAGTTTCCCCAAATTCCTCTCTGATCCAATGGTAATCCTCTCTATCCTCATCTGTCCTCACCACAGAGAGGCAGCAATCTGGTTCCAGGCCTACACTAGCCTGCAGTACATACCTGTAGCCCCCTCACCATCCTGCCCCAATTAAGTGGCTCTTCCTCTTGCCTGCACTGGCTCATGCCTCCTGCCCTAGTCATGCAGCCCTCTGGTCAACTCAGCCCAGCCATGCATCCCCCATGTTAGACTACCCTAGATCCATGTCTCCCATGTCAGTCTGGCCCAATCACACAGAGAAAACTCAGAACTCCCTGATGCCGAAGAAATGGCATCAAACTCCTCCAAAATCACATGTAGTCATTAACTACTCAAGCAACCTTTACAAGAAAGTCAAAGAAACCAAAAGCAATGTTGGAGAATGACCTAAAACTAATGAGGTTCATAGATTAAAGCAGATTTGATCCTCAACAGAAAGAAAATGCTAGAATGCTGCTTAGAGTCATTCAGGGTAAGAGGGAATAAATAAACAAAATGGATGAAACAATAAAGAAGATAGAATTTACATACCAAGGAAAATGCAAGGGTTAAAGAAAAGGGCAATAGAATCACATAGCAAGATGAGACCTTACCAACAGACAAGAAGTGGAGAACTGTACCTGTGACCTAAAAGATATTCAAG
Organism: Nesogale talazaci; assembly: GCA_004026705.1. NCBI lineage: Eukaryota > Metazoa > Chordata > Mammalia > Afrosoricida > Tenrecidae > Nesogale > Nesogale talazaci. The sequence continues at coordinate 32,625 of PVJH01008036.1, read as the reverse complement.
TAAATTTTAACAAATTTAAAAAGCTATTAAACAAGACAGTCAACTAAGCTGAAGAAAACTTAAGAACAATGAGTGATGGAACAAGGAACAACATTTGGATAATTGGGATAACAGAACAAGACACTGCACAGAAATCAACAGCAGAAGAAAAGGGAGGGAAATCCTGAAAAAACAGTTCCCTGATTAATGATTGAGAATTAGGCAACTAGTCTGGAAGCAGAGAGAACACCAATTAGGCTAACCCCAGGAAGAGAACACCAAGGCATACAGTAATCAAACCATCCAAATTTGAGGAAAAGAAAAAAAAAATCACAAGCATAGTTAGAGAAAAGAAGGCAAGCACCTACAAAGGGATAAGAATATGCTCAGACTTATCAACAGAGACTATGAAAAAAAGGGTATCTTTTTTCGTTAAATCATTTTATTGGGGGCTCATACATCGCTTTCACAATACATAAATAAACATACTGTGGCAGTCACCTTCACATGTCCACTGCCATCATCATTCTCTAATCATCCGCCTTTTCCTCTGAGCTCCTAGAATGGGCTTTTCCATCCCTTTCCCTGCTCTCTCCTTCCCACCAACTCTCAATACTCTATAAAATATTATCGTTCTGTCATATCTTACACCGCCCGACCCCATCCCCCCCACTCTCCTGATTCCCATCCCACAAATAGGAGCTTATGTGTATATTCTTGCAGTTGGCTCCGCAATAGAAAAGGGGTATTTTTTAAAAGCTGAAAGAAAATAATGCCAAATCACAAATACTCTATCCTGCCAAACTAGTCATTAAAATAGATGGAGAGATAAGAGTTACGCTGGAAGTAAAAACTCAGAGAATATGTTGAATGAAATCCAGCACAAGGTTTCCTGCAAACTCACTTTGTACTGAAAACTAGCATTTTCTGAGCACAAATAGGAGACCATCACATAGTGCAACTCTTTCCAGAACTCAAAACACCAAAAATAATACCCAAGATAACACTGGTCCCACACTGAAAGAAGTCAAGGAGAAGTCCCCCGCACACACACACAACACACTGAAAAGGAGGGAGATAGGAAAATACCTAACACCAAGGGTAAGAGAAGACAAGAAAGATCCCACAGATGGAAATAATAACTCTGAATGTCAGAGGTCTGGACTCATCCATTTAAAAAAATGACTACCAGACTGGATTAGGAAACAAACATGAACCATTAATTTATTGTCAACAAGGGACACATCTTAAGCTCACAGAAAGAAACAAGTTGAGAAGCAAAGACTAGAGAAAAGTGTACCAGGCAAACAACAAATTAATGAAAGGAGGAGTTGCAATCCTAATTTCTGACAAAAGAGATCTCAAGGTGCTAGTCTTAACAAGAGATAAGAATGGGCACTATATAATGCTCAAGAAAGTAGAAGATCTAAAGTCAGTATATATATATGTATATATATATATATATTTCAATGAGAAACATACAAAATTTATAGATCCAATTCTTCAAAAGAAGAAAAAAGAGATCACCCATTTAATAATCAGAGTGGGTGTTATAGGTAGGTTTATTGTGCCAACATGGCCAATGAGCACATATGGTATTAATTAAAGGACAGAGAGATAAATGACTTGGGAGCATTACCTTTGCTGTCTCTTGCTCTTTGATGATCGAACCAGTGTGCAGTTGCTTTAGCTGATTCTCTGCCACAACCTATGAGCTACACTGCCTCTGGGACACCCAACCCATGGACTATGTAGTTTGATGTTCCTTAAGGTCTGCTTTGCCACACTACTGGATTATACATCACTTGAGCTGGGGTCTGCCAGACCCTGTCATGTGGATGACTGTTGTTGACCTGCCTTGCTGTTTGCTGCCTATGGCCAGATTGCATGAATTGATCTACAGAGGACCCAACTGTCTGCTTCCCTGATTTGCACCCAGATGTCTTCATGACTTGAAGAAATGCCAGTGTGCTATCTGTTTCACGGAAGTGAGTTGTACTGAGCCATTTATACTGTTTTATAGACTAGCTCTATACACACACACACACACACACACACACTGTCCTGGTCTATTTCTCTAGAGAACTCTGTCCAACATAGTCATTAAGAATTCCTTCTCAGAACATGATACGATAAACTGGAAATCAACAAAAGGAAGATGAAGAACAAAAACAAGGGCAAACATTTAAAGATTAATAGCTTGCTTTTCCAAAATGAGTGGGTACTGACCCACATTGAAGACAAAATTACGAAGTGTTTAGAAACTAATGATAATGAGAATGCAACATACCCAGACCTATGGGACATAGCAAAAGCAGTTAACAGAGGATGCTTGGCAATAGTACATGCTTATATGAAAAATGAAGAGAACATTATGGCTAATATGTTATAACAAAACTTCTAGCAATTAAAACAGAGTCAACAGAATAATCCATCCAATAGCAAAAGAAAAGAAATAATAAAAATCAGGGGTGAGGTAAACAAGTGAAAAAAGAAGAAAAACTGCAAAAAAAAAAAAAGTCTACACTGCACAAAACTGGTTCTTTGAAAGAATTAGCACAATTGCCAAACCTAAGCAAAGAAAGGACTAAGCAGACATCACTAACCAGGATGAGGGTTGAAATGAGTAATTACAAAAGATTCCAGTGAAATTAAAGAATTAATTACATAATACTATTAAAATCTGTACTCCAATAAATACAATCGTTGGAAGACATCGACAAATACTTTGTAAAACAATCCTTCCCTGGATTATCCTTTATAGAAGTCAAGATCCTCAACAGACCCCTAGGAAAAATAATAGATAAATTTATCAAGGAATCGCCAACTCAAAAAATTTCCAGCTCAGGTGCTTCACAGGGGTGTTCTACATAGTTTTCAGGGAAGAGCTGACAAAAATTCTACACAAGCTCTTCCACAGCTAGAAAAGAAAGGCATCCCAAACATTCTATATAACTAGTATTGCACTTATACCAAAAGCAGGATCCAAAAAAGAAAAAAAAAAAAGAACTCAGACTGAGATCTCTTATGAACATCAACACAAAAACTCTTAAAAGATTTTGGCTAATACAAAAGTACAACAAATGTTGTTAAGAAAGAAGATGGTGCCCAGGTATCAAAAGGTATAATACCCGGAGTCTTAAAATCTTGAAGTTAAACAAGTGACCGTGTAGTAGAGAAGCAGCAAAGCCCTAGTAGAAGAAGCCCACCAGTTGGTGTGATCATGAGGTGTCTATAGGATCAAATATCAGGTATCAAAACATCCAAAACAAAAAATTATATTGATGCAAATGAGGAGAATTGGAGTTGAAACCCAAAAACCATCTGTAGACAATTGTAGATTCCCTCACAAAAGGGACACAAGGAAGCCACAAAGGTGCAGTATAGTACCAAGGGAACACACAACCTTCCTCTAGTGTCCGAATACTTACTCCACCCTACAATCATGACCCATTCTTCCTTACAAATATGGCTAGACTGGAGTATGTATATTGTTACAGATAAGAGCATTTGGCATTTGGAATCCAGAACAGGTAAACCGCTCAAGAACAATACTGAGAGTGGCAACACTATGAGGGAAGATGGGGGTGGGAACTGACTACAAGTTGGATGAATAGCATTACCCACCCCCTCCCCAAGATGATAAATACTAGAAATTTGCATGAAGAAAGGCAATGGGCAATATAAGATGAAAAAACAATAATTGATATAGGGTATAATTGATAAAGTATTCAAGAGGGTGAGTGGAGTTAAAAAAGACAAACTGATATCAAGGCCTCAAGTAGAAAGGAAATGTTTTGGAAATGATGATGATAACATATGCATGAGTGTGCTTAATACAACTGAATCATGTTTTTTATGAAATATGTCAGAGCTACCTCCAAAATGATTAATATTAACAAAAATAATACAAAAATATATAAAATGAATAATTCACCATGACTGAGTGGGATTTATTCCAAGGATTCAGTGGTGGTTCAACCTCTGAACATCTGAATCACATTGTCAAAAAAGAGGACAATAATTGAATGATAATATCAATAGATGAAGAAAAAACAGTTGACAGCATTTGACAATCATTCATAATTAAGACACTCAAAAATATAGGATTGGAAGGAAATTACCTTAAAATAATACAAGATTTATCTAAAAAACCAACTGCCAGCATATCAAGGTAATTAAATATTGAAAACAAAAGAAAACACCCCAGCCCACTCCAGATCAAATCCATAAGTCGGATATTAGCTGATACGCCCCATAAACTCCTGCTCACATTCACACAGCATAATGTTATGATGCCAATTGCAGGAAGATCACAAACATGGGGTGGAAAGTCTTGTGTTACTGGAAGAACTAGTAATGGCACTGGAACTGGCACTGGGCTGGGTCTCCACTTGGCTCCTTGAGCTCCAGGGCTCTGGCTGCCATCAGCATAGCTCCATGTGACTTGTCAGCAGGAAGACAACACAGAGAGAGTGTGTGTCCCAATTTCAGGGAGGAACATAGAGTTCTAAGAATCCTTGATTGGCTATGATCTTATTGACAGGCTAGGCAACCTCCCTTGTGCTCAGTTTGACAGGAGATTATGGAATAAAGTTTTCTCTTATACATATATCAGTGTCACTGGATTTTCTCTGGTCAACCCGCAGTAACACATTGTGGGATCTTGGAAGGGGAGTACTAGAGAAACAAATCACAAAGATGGAGAGGGGATGCTTGTTTGAGTTGTCCTTTAGGGTAGTTTTTCTTCAGTGGCTAACCAGAGGTCAGATATGGCCATGCAATTTACTGGAGGTTATTTTTCGGGAAAGAATATGGGAAGTTAAATTTTGATTATTTTATTTGGTTGTTGCCTTTCATTAATCCTGTTTGAAATAGTGAAATGGTGTATTAACACATATTCTGACCTCAGGAGGTGATATAAGTTCTCAGAGACAATGTCATTTAATCAAGATGGCTGACAGAAGAACAGAATGGATAAGAGTAGGACCTGGCTTGATTCATTCAGATGTCTAATGCTCTATTTTGTATCAATGGAATAGTTCAAATAATGGTAAGGATATGACTTGACTGTTTTAAGAATTGAGTTTAGGATCTGGCTGTACTAAGTTTGTTCTTTTTCTGTACTATCACTATTGATACAATGATTGATAGAAATTATAATTGGGACACATAAGATCACTGTTTCAGCAACTAATATGAATGTTTACATGGATGTAGGACATGCCTTCCTACAAAAAATGCGACTCTGAAAATATAAGCCCTACCCCATGTCTTGGGTGCTCAGGTTATTTGAAGATGAAGAGAGTTGCCTATAAGGATGTCAGCAGACTTTTTAAAGGGGAGGGGGCTTTGATATTAAAAAAAAATTATGAGTGTTTTGTGCCAGAATCTGGGGAAAAAAAGATGGAGCCATGAAGAAACTCTTCTCTCTAGGATTGAACATTAAAGGGAGCCTGTGGGCAGCCTAAACTGCTTGCTAAGTGACCACCTGGATCCACTTGTCTGGTAGAAGTGGAAGAAAAGCAACAATAAAATGACTGTTTGAATTGGGTCACTGACACCCATGGACCTAGTTCATAGGGACTAGAGGAGAAAGTGAGAGCAGGTTGAAGGGTCTGAAGTTCATGGCCTATCACATGGGGTCCATGGTCTTAAAGTGAGGCGACCAATGGACACCCTAGTGAGGCTAAGAGAGGCAACCCACATTAAGTTGATCAGAATACAACCAGATGAAGAGAAGATTTTTGAGGCTGCAAATTGTGCATATTGCTGCTGGCTTTATGAATAGTCTGTCCCGATTTGACTTTGCTTATGGATGTGGACTCACTCGGTTCCAACTGTAATGAAGAGTCTTCATGTCAAAAAACATTATTGTCTCCTCAAAGCACTGAGTTGATGCAAATGGACATTCAAAAACGTGATTCCCAAAATGGGAAGGATAGAAACTTGAAGTGGCTAACTTACAAACTTTCATAGGTGGGGAAATATATTTATGAGTAAGGTGAAGGTGTTCACTTAACTGCTTCCATTACCATTGAATCACTGGTCTGTGATCTCCCTGCATTTGGCTTCATTGCATGTGATGTGTGAGTCTAAAGAGGAATTCATGGAGGAGCACTGGACTTTCAGGCTAAGATCAGACTTATGGACTTGATCTGGATGGGGTTGTTTTCTCAATATACACATTCTCTTTGATATAAAAGTCTTTTACACACATCTGAGTGTCACTGGACTTGTTTCTGTAGCCTACCAGGATTAGCAAAATATACAATGGGAAGAAGGCCAAAATTAGCAAAACACTCCTTAGTCAGATGGCTCAAATTACTTGACTTTAAAACCAATTTTATACTCTTCACCACTCTCTCAGAGGGCACTGGCCAGATCTTCTACATGAAAGTTGGCCCAAGGAGGGAGATTCCCACCCCTTCTGCTTGTTCTTTGAAAATGTGGTTCGCCATGGGCGTTAGTGACAAGAGGGACCTCTCGCAATTTCTCAAGTTCAATCCTGTAATGATGGATGTCAAAGAAGTGTCCCCCACACAGGGCCCATTTTTTCTGGGGTAACCTTTCCGGAATGAGCAGTTCAGCAAAGTGAGGACCATTACTACTAGATCAAACTCCATCGAATCGGGCTAGGACCAGCATTTCCCCATCTTCAGGAATGAGAAGGACATCCTGTGGTGCAAGAAGATGGAAAGGGTGTTTGGCTTCCCCATGCATTACAGCGGCGTCTCCCACATGAGCTGTTTGGTGAGGCAGACCCCTGGGCTGGTCGTGGAGTGTCCCTCTCATCTGGCCACCTCCTTGCTCTGCTAAAGGAGCACTTTGCTTGTGTGTAAGAGATGTGCGGACAAACTGAGGTAGTGACATAAACTTAACAAGCCACCACAAACACAATTCCAAGAACGAGGACTGAGCGAAGGATCAACACCCAGACGAGAACACAGAATTGTAAAAAAAACAAAGCAAAAACCAGCCACAGAGGCATACGTGACTGGAGGACTTGGACCTACACAGAGGATTGGCCATCATCTCCTGAGTTTTCCATTGTTACACTTCTGTTTTTACTGTAAAATGAACGAACAAATAAATGAACAACAAGAGCGACAAAATCAAGTGCCCTATGCCCCCACCCCTTTCATTTCAGATAAAAACTTCTGTCTCCAACTCTTTCCAGGGGGTTTTTCTGTTTGTTTGGGTTTTTGCTTCTTGCTGGGACTGAAACAAGAGGTTTTTTGGGCAGCAAAAAAAAAATAGGATAAAAAATATAGTGACAAAATCTTGCAGACGAAAGATAGGAGAGAAGAAAAAGGAAATTCTATGGAAATCTATATATTGGGTATTTTGGAGTTGGGTTTTTGGGGCTTTTTTTTTTTGAGACTATCTTTTTGTTGTTGTTGTCTCTACCTGGATCACATAGGCACAAAAGCAGGGGACAGACAAAAGAGATTCAGGTGGCAAAATTCTTTCTTGACCCCTAACACACTTTGCCATCACCATGCCAGGTCACGCAGAACAGAATCCAACCAGCAGCAGCAGGACAGACAGACATCCACACTTTTCTACAGTATTTCAGGTGCCTACCACACAGGAAATCTTGAAGAAAATAATTTTCTAAAAGCTGCTATTACCTCTTGCTTTATATATGTATATATAGTACCATATATACATAGCAATATATGGTACTGTTTGCTACTTTAAGACCTGACTCCATAATGGTGCTTTCAAATAGTGAGAGGAGTGAAAGCAACAGCTTCTAATGTTGTCTGTGTACAGAGGGTTCCCACCAGGGTGGAGAGAGGGGTCAAGCTGGAAGATGAGTCATGATCCTGGTGGGTGTCCCCCCATCTACCACCATAAGAAAAGAGGCAGGAGAGGCAATTTTGGGATAGTTGGTCTCTTGTTTCCCCCTGCCAAAAGGGTGAGTGGTGAGGTGGGTACTGAGGGGATCTGAGAGTGGAATTCATCCAAACTTATGCAATAACCTTTTGATTTTTGTTCTAAAAGGAAGGAGACAGTCCCCCATCCTTGGGTGGGAGGGTTAAAAATGGCAGAGTGAGGGATCTTCAGTCTCAATTTCTCAGTGATTCAAGGACTCCTTCTGGGGGGCCGAGAGGCCATTCAAAGTGTGGGACAATGACAGTGAACCCCACCCCCTTGGTCTGCAGCAAATAAAAAAGACATACAAAATGAAAACATAAAATAAAATAAAACTAATTTTATAGCCACAGTTGTTAAAACAGCATGGTACTGGTATAATGACAGACACTTGGACCAATGAGAAGGATCAGAAAACCCAGAAGTAAAATCAGCAGCATACAGTCTACTGATCTTTGATTAGAGCCTCCAAAGCATCAAATGGGAAGCAAATGCCCTATTTAACACATGGTGCTGAAAGAACTGAATATCTATATGAAGAAAAATGAAGCACTTCATACACAAGAGTAAATTCAAGGTGGATCACAGACCTCAAGATAAAACCTCAAACTATTAGGACCATTAAGGAGAAAGTCTGGATAAATCTAAGAACCTTGGTGTTGGGAATACACAGGGTAACATAAATAGGAAATGACAAACACACACAAACGAAGGTAAAATAAACAAGAGGGGCATAGTAAAGATAAAACACCAGTGTATATCAAGACTTCATTCATCAAGAGTAATAAGAGAGCCAACAGACTGAGAAAAGATATTTAGCAATGACATAATGACAGAAAAAGGATATATTATTAAAATATACAAAACTCTTTAAATCTACAAGAAGAAGAAAGAATTGCCCACTGAGGATATGGGCAAAAAGCCTGAAAAGAAGGTCACAGGTGAGGAAGCCTGAAGGACTAATAAATATAAGAGGAAATGTTCCTGATCATTAGCCATCTGGGAAATGCAAATTAAACAACTATAAGATACCACCTAAAATCCTAAAAAATAGCCGATTCCAAAAAAAATCAGAAAGCAAAAATGTTGGAGGGGTTGTAAAGAGAAGAGAATTCTCATTCACTGCTGCTGGTCATTTAGATACATACAGCCACTGTGGAAAGTGATTTGGTGAAGCCTAAAGCAAGTGGAAATCAAGTTAATTTACAAACCAGCAATCCTTCTACTGAGCATGTATCCAGAAGAAGCAAGAAACAGCCTGCAGTTAACATGTTCACTCCATTATTTGTCCTGGTACCATTAGCAATCGCAGAGTTGGAAACAACCTAAATGTCCATCAGTAGATGAATGGAATAAAAAGCACTGGTATATACACACTATGGAACATTTTGTATTCCTAATTAAAAATGATGAAAACATGAAGCACATCATCTCATGGAAAAATTTGGATGGAATTAGGCTGAGTCGAGTTAGCTATGCACAGAAGGATACTACAACGTGAGTGCGCTGAAGTAAGTTCAAACACTTCAAGGGGTATAGATTAAAGTAAACATACTGCACAGCTTCCAGTCAAAGGACCAGGCACACTGGCAGGAGCCAATCCAAACCCGAAGATGCAAAAGGCATTAATGATAAAAAGTAAAAGGGGTGGAGATAGCACCAGGCCTAAAAGACATCTCATTGTCTCCTCTCATGCCTTTAAGGTCCACAGAGGGAAGATGACAGGAAATGTTAGCAATGAGGCCTTTAATCCACTCATGGGGGAGGGGGTAATCCTTTACATCTCTCCAGGAAAGGGAGAAAGATAGTAGACCTCATTCTGTTGCACCAGATAGAGAGGCCGACGAACCGACCTGGAACCTCATTTAGAAGACTGGGCCACATAACCTCACTGAAGAGAATGAACTTCAGAATTTAAGGAGAAGGAATATATGGGATGGTGTACGTTAAGGCAGAAATATTATTATGAATATATAATATACTGGGGGCTTAGGGAAGTGAGAGGGAGGGAGGGAATGAAGGAAAGCTGATATTAAGGGGTCCAAGAAGAAAGAAAATGTATTGAAAATGATGGGAACAGCAATTGTACAATTATGCTTGATCCAATGGAACAATGGATTGTAATAATATCTGCAAGAGCTTCTATTAAATGTTTGTGTATTCTTTGTAGAATGCAACAAAGTAGTAGCGAACATATGTCTTAGTTTAAGGTATGGACAAATCTAATACTTTAATGGGTGTATCAGAAATTAGTGTAAATTCATCATAATAAAAGGAGTGATAAATGCCTGACAATGCCTGACAGCTGAATTCATGAGTGAAATGTCAGTACTAATGACAAATATTAATAAATACTGCATATAATTGAATTGACAATTATGTAAAACAATATTTTGCTCCTATGCAGAAAGCACTTAACTAGGCAGAGAGAATATTTATTTTGTGCCTAACATGAACACTTAATTTAAAATTCAGATTCATAGTGTAAGCATCTCTAAGACATTCTACTAACTTTTCTTTGTAGTTCTTCTTCAGGAATCACAACTCTTATATGAAAATCTGTATTGGTGGGCATTTAAAAATACATTCAGCAATCTTAAAATACCAAAAACACAGTGTGCAAATATACCAAGGGAATTCAGAAAGCATTGTTATAAAACCATAGAAATATCTATTAAATAAAAAATTTTAAGTGTGAAAATAGTGTTTCTTGATATATCCGGACTCCATGCTTATAAGCTCGAGGACCACTTCTTTAACCTTTTGGTAATGAATTCCTCATCTCTCTGTGGCACAACATAAAACTACAAGTATTGGCCTTGTACAAGGACTCAAATGTGGAGAGAAAAGAACTCTGAAGAATGGGAAGGCTCTCAACGAAACCCTCAGAAGCCAGCTCTTCCTTTGCTCAGGAATCCTGCTGAAATCGCGCTTACTCTTTGGGCTGCGGCCTACACACAAGGCACACAGTTCAACATCACCAGCGGCATTGGTGGGGGGTGGGGGTGGGGGTGGAATTACATTCTACTCCATTCATGACTTACACTCTTGAAAATCCAGAAACAGTTTTTCTCATCGTGTAGGGTCAATATGAGTTAGCACTGAGACAATGGCAGTGAGTTTGCAGCACTCCAAGAATCACCAGCTGCATTATGAAAGAGGAAAAGATCCTACACGTCATGCTCCTGTCTTTTTCTCATCAATTCATTTCCTAACGTTCATCAGAATAAGCCCGTATGATCTTGAGATGTCCCTTTAGAACATCGAAAAAAAATTATGGTGAGAAGGTACAATCCTGAAGCTCACACGTCCTGATTTTTTAAAGCATACATTATCTACTTGTTCTGTTGCCATAGTGCAGCAATTCTCAACCTGTGGGTCATGAGCCCCTTGGTGGTCAAACAACCCTTTAGCAGGGGTCTCACGATTCATAATAGTTGTAGCAAAAATCATTTTGTGCTTGGGGGTTCACCACAACATGAGCAACTGTGTTACAGGGTCGCTGCAATAGAGAGGTTGAGAACCACTGCCATTGTGCCTCTTGCTTCATAAACAAGTTCTTTATGAAGACAATCAAGTGTGCTGGAATTCCAGTTCTTCTCAAGGGTAGTTAATTGTGATTCACACAGTCAAATACCTTGATATAGCAAGGAAAGACAAGCAAACATCCTTCTGGTGATCTCTGCTTTTTGCCAACATCCATCTGACATCAGCCATAATATGCCTTGTTCCAAGTCCTCTTTGAATACAGCCTGAAATCTGGCAGTTCCCTGCTAATATACTGCAGCAACCATTACTAGATGCTCTGGAGCAAAAATTTACTTGCATTTGATAAAAAAAAGATACTATTCCTTTATTTGAGCATTCTGTTGGATCACCTTTCTTTGGTATAAGTTCATATATGGATTTCTTCCAGTCTGTTGACCAAGTAACTGCCTTCCAAGTTTCCTTGCATAGATGCATGAGTGCTGTCGGTGCTTCATCAACTTGGTTAAACACTTCAATTGATAGCTCCTCAATTCCTGGAGCCTTGTCGTTCACTTATGTTTTCAATGCGGCTTGAACCACGATCTTCAGGGCCATTGATTTTTGCTCATATGCTACTTCCTGAAATGTTGGAAGGCAGACTGCTTCTTTTTGGTAAAGTAAATCTATTCTTTCCTTAATCTTTGGATATTTCCTGCATCATTAAATTTTTTACCCATAGTTTACCCTTTAAATATGGCAATAGAAAGCTTGAATTCCCCCCAGCCCCAAGGTCTTTCCGTTTAAAACCTGTTGAGACACTCTCCTTTTTGGTTTTCTCACTCTGTTTGTGCAGTTTATTATAATGTTTAATTTGTCTCCTTCAGCTCTTTTTTGAAATTGACTATTCATCTTGATTATTTCATTATTTCTCCTACTTTCATTATATCATCTACTCTATAATTAAGAACAAGTTTCAGAGTCAAGTCTGACATCCACTTTGATCTTTGCTTTCTTGTAGTTTTAATGGCATTTCACTTTCTTCCTGAATAAGGTTGATCTTTTCCACATCTCAAGAGCTTTTCTGTCATTAAAGCTTAAGGAATCAAATCTATTCTTGCTAAGTTCTCAAAATTCAGATGGGGTATACTCAAAATTGTATTTTGACTCTCATGGAATTTTTGTTTGTTTGTTTTGGTTTTTGGGGCATCACTGCCCTCTGGTGGTGGGAGTAGGAGACCCAGCCTTTGCTCCTGTGGAGCCGCTGCTGGAATTGAACCTCCATCCCAGTGGGCTGCAGTCCCACGCAAAACCACTATGCCACTGGGGCTCAGCCCCATGGAATTGTTTTTATTGTCTTCATTTTCCACCTAAACTTACATAGGATCAAGTGATGGTGTATTGCACTAAGCTTCTGGCCTTGTTTTGCCTGCTAATATTGAGCGTCTCTATTGTCTTACCCCAAATGTATTCAATTTGGTTTCCATGTATTACATCTGGAGAAGATCAGCTATATAATTTCCATTCATGTTCTTGGAAAAAAGGTATTTCCTTTATGCCTCCAAATAATCAGAGATGATGCATGTAGGAAAAAGAATTAAGCATTAGGATTGGAGAAAGACTTATTAGCACCTGAAACATGGAGATCAGGAAAACTTGCTTGTTGAAAGTGAGGATGAGTTGAAGCTCTCCTGATGAAAAGAAATAATTGATCTCTGCAGCATGAATTGCAATTCAATATAAAGAAGACAAAATCTTTCACCGCTAGACAATAGGGTAAAATCATATTAAATGGAGAAAAGCTTAAAATGTTCAAGGATTTCATGTTGCTTGAATCAGCAATCAATGTTCAAGAGAGCAGCAGTCAAGAGATTAAATTATTTATTGCAGTGGAAAAATTTTCTGCACACGACTTTTTTACAGTGTTGAAAAGCAGGGAGGTTACTTTGAACACTGAATTCCACCAAGTCATGGTATTCTATGTTGCCTAGTATGCATGGGAAATCTATACATTGAATAAGGAAAATAGAAGAATCGATGCACTTGAATTGTAGTGCTGAAATGGAATGTTGAAAATGCCATAAATTGCCAAAGGACAAATTAATCTGCCTTGGAAGAAGTATTGCCAGAGTGCTTCTGAGAGGCAAGAGTGGTGAAATTGTGGCTTTCTTACTTTGGAGATGTTGTCAGGAAAGATGAGACCAGTCTGAGGGAAGGACATCATGTGTGGTAAATAGAAGCCCTTGGTGAGCTGGATTGACATAGTGATTGCAACGAATGGCTCAATCATAGAAACAATTGTGAGGATGACAGAAGACTTGGCATTGTTTTGTTCTGTTGTGTCTACAGTCTTTGGGCATCAGAATTGACTTCATAGTACCTATGCATAGCAACTGCAGGGATCACTTGCTTCAAGAGTCCAGAGGCACTCATCCTAACTTTGTGAGCTGGCCTCTCTGCCTTGAATTCAAATGGCCTAACAGATTCCCTCGGAAGCCATTCTTTTGATTAGATCTTGCTTTCTAGATTTTATTTGTGAATCCATAACTTGCTCAAGTTCCATCTCCTTTCATAAAATCATCTTCATTAGCATGAATCCTGTTTCATAAACTGAAGAAAGGAGCTACTGTTTGAGCTAGTTTATCTTTCTTCAATGAGTTTGGCCCTTGTAACATGTATAGCTTGTTTAGGTCAATATTTTTGCCTAAAATGGAAAATGCAAAACCATGTGAGATCTCAACTTTAATAGCTATTGCCTCAATGGTAATTCTATAGTATTCTTCCACCAATGTCTGGGTGTAAGTCAGTGTTTATATTTATTGAGGATAGTGAACTTCCCTCTCCTGACTCATCATGGAGATATTCTTGACCTTCCTTCAAATTTTTTGTTCCATCGAAAAACTATCATGTTCTGTTTGGAAGCAATCCCATAAAGTTCTTGGAAGATTTTTCAATGATCAGATAAGATGTCCCCCTCGTTTTATTAAAATGTTTGTGTTAGTCTTGGCTCAAACATTTTTTTTGCCTGTTCCCTATTTTCATTTTTAAGTCAACTTAATGTGTGTATAACTAAGCAAAGTTGTCTGTAGCCACCTAATGCTCTCACAGACGTGTTTAAGCATATTTCATTTGAAGTTAACCTGCACCATTGTGAACCAGAAATTCAATGGCAATATAGATTTTCTAATTTCTTCTTGTTGTTACATGCCACTGAGTCCTTTGTGACTTCCAGAAGGCCTAAGTAGAACTGAATGAATCAACAGCTCGTCTATCAACTTCAACTGTTGCTAAATCTGAGCTCATTCTTGCAGCCACAGTGTCGATCCATCTTTGTCAGTCAAAGTTTCTCTCTCTCTACTAACCCCCTTTTTCTGTCTCTCAGAACGATCATAGTATTTAATGAATTAATACATAAAACTTTTTTGAAAATAAGGAGGCACATCATGAATCAACATGAAAATAATAATATTGTTCGACAAACTCTGTCATTTCATTTCAGAATTGATTGAAATAAAAGTATATAATAGTTATTTAAGATGTGGAGAACATATTTTCACACTAAATGGCCAAGCAGTAAAAGTTTTCAGCTTTTCATATCATAAAGATTCTAGCTCCACCACTTAATCCTAGCAGAGAAGCATGAAAGCATATATTATGCATAAATCAAAGGATATGTTTCAATATCGGTAACATTTTTCAAAGAGAGATGATAGGCTGAATTTGAAAAGCAGATCAGAATTTGTCTACCTCTGACTGTGAAGATCATTTCAATCATTAAATAAGTTTTCCTAAATGTTCCCTATAGAAGAAAATTTTGAAATCCATGCTCCCTTGATGACAAATGTAAGCCACACAGTTTTAAAAATAGCATTCACATGATCACTTATAATTAAAATGAAAATTTGTGGAGAATATTAAGGTAATGATTAACCCTAAAGTATTAGAGACCATGAAGTGTATTGAAAAAGTGGAGTGTAAGCTACATTTCACTGCCCTGTCTTAAAAAGGAGAAAAGAGACTCAAACTTCCTGTCTGCCCAAAGATAGTTCATATGAGGCAGAGGAGGTCAGACATGCCTCTGTTCTTTAACCTTCTCTATCGTATTCTAACTCCAACCACTGTGTCTACAACTCTCATATTCTCTGCTCAGTTCAATAATACATTGCTATGACTACACAAAACTCAGAGACAGTATTCAGTAATACTTCCTAGGGAAGCTAATAGATTACAAAATGCTAATTATACATTTCTTTTGTCAGTCGTTCTGGCAACCATGTTTCTCCCTGGTTTGAATCATCTCAACCACATCATTACTTGGCCTGACAAGTGTTGAAAAGACCCTTTACATTGCTGGACACTGAAGGGAAAATCACTCCTTAAGCCAGCGTCCCTCAACAATACTGTTTTACTCATTCCATTTGAAGTAAGCCCACAGTTCTTCTTCATGGTTCTTCCACAGTTCTTCCACTGTTGCTCTGCTTTTTTTTTTTTGTGGTGTCAGTATTGCCCCTCTGTCTTCTTTTCATGGAGAGTGTGATGCATCCCTGTTCTTTTTATCCTGATTGGTCTTGGGATCCTCTGTTCTTGCTTTAGAAATGACTGACATTATGCACAGTAAAATTTTTGTTAAAACTGGCCAATCCCTTCAATTAGCTCTTCACATACCCTATTTGCATATCCCCACCTAATCATTTGGTGAGAGTTAGAAAGACTAGGGATACAAGGACCAAACTGAATGACTTCACCTTACTTCAAATAGATCAATATTTTATATGGTTTTTAGATGAAAGTATTGTGCCTGCTATATTTTAATATCATTTTAAAGAACAAAATATGGATAGCAGAAGTAGTCCAGAAATACCTTTCTTTTAAAGATGAGCAATTTTTATAACTAAATATGACTTATTCAAGGATTGTAGGAATTTTTTAAAATCAAGAATTACCAATTTCATAAACTTGGTCCACAGCTTGTCTGTTAGTTTGCTACATTGTGGTGAATTATGTATTGCTCTGATGTTGGAAACTATGTCACTATATTCCAAATACCCATAGGGTCACTCAAAGTGAACAGGTTTCAGCACAGCTTCCAAAGTAAGAGCAAGTAAAAAGGACAAGGTTCACTACTTCAGAGGCAGATGCTTCTGAAAACATTTTGTATAACTTAAAAGCATGATCAGATACTGAAAGCCAAAACAAAGAAATCAGAACATTGTCATAGATAGTACCAGAAGGAGAGCACTTGAGATGTGCATGAAGGGAATCTGAGTTTTTGGAGGTGGCTCTTTTAGTTAAGTGATTTCTGTAAAATTTGTCTGGTCGAGCTCTTGAAATCTTAGTTCATTGACAGGGGATGACTCAAAGTGAGGAGAAACAGCAGCAAAAATATAATGACCAGAACTTGGAATGTGAAAAGCATAAATTTATGAAAACTGGAAGTGATGAAAAATTAATTGAAGCACATAAAGATCAATATCCTGAACATTAATGAGCTGAAATGCCTTAGTGCTGGCCATTTTACATGAGAAAATCATAAGACCTACTATGCCAGGAATAACACAATCCAATAGGAATGGCATGGTATTCATTGTCATAGATGATCTTGCTAAATCCATCGTGAAGTACAATGCTATTTGTGAGAGGATTACATCTACACACGTTCAAGGAAATCCAATCAATACAACTATAATCAAAATGTGTGTACCAACAGCGAAGACCAGTTTTGAAGGAATTTAAGAATTTTACTAATGACTTCAGTCTAAAATTGATCAGATATGCATTCACAATTATTAGGTATTGGAAAGAAAAGTTAGAAACAAAGACCAAGGAACTGTAGTTGAAAATTATGGACTTGGTGAGAAAAATGAAGCTGGAGATTGCATGATATGATTTTCAAAACTACTTGCTCATAGTAAATACCTTTAAAAAATACAAAATACACTTGAACTTCTCCAGATGGAATCCACAGAAATCAAATTGACTACATGAAGACAATATGGAAAAACTCACTATCAACAGCTAAAACTGCACCAATGGTCAACTGTGAAACAGGTCATCAAGTTCCCCTATGTAAACTTAGGATAAACCTGAAGAAAATTAAAACAAGTCCAGGAGAGACAAAATTTAACCTTGAATTGACCCCACCTAAATTTTGATAACATCTCTTGAAGACACTTGACACATAGAAAACTAATGACAAAAGACCTTATATGCTGTGGAAGAACATCAAACACATTATTCATCTAGAGAGAAAATGGTCATGAAAAAGACAGAATTGATAAAAGTGGATGTCAGACCAGATTCCAAAACTTGCTATTAATTGTAGAGTAACTAAATCAAATGGAAGAAAAGATGAAATCAAAGAAAATGTTGAATAGAAAACAAGTATTTGAATAAAAAAATTTAAAAGACAGCTCAAGAAGACAGACACATTTTATAATGAAATAGCCAAAGACCTAAAATTACAATACCAAAAGGGAAGATATGCTCAGTATATCCAAAACAGAATGAAATAAACAAGTCTTGGGCTATAAGAAAGACTCTGTAGAAAAATATTGAAGCATCTTAAGAGAAGATGAAAATAATGCAGAGTTACTGTACCAAAAGGAACAAACTGAAATTAACCATTTCTGAAAGTAGAATATGAGCAAGATTCACTGGTGTTGAAGAAAGAAGTTCAAACTGAAGTGAATGAATTAGCTAAAAACATGGCTCCAGGAAATGATGAATTACTCATTGAAATGTTGCAGAAAGCTGAAGAAGCCCAGAAGCACCCATTTTTGTGTACCAGGAAATTTGGAACACAGGTACTTAGTCAACTAACTGGAAAAGATCTATAGCTGTACCCATTCCAAAGAAAGGGGACCCAAGACAATACTAAAATTACAAAATAGCATCATTGATATCACATTCAAGGAAAAATTTGCTTAACACATTCAGCCATTTTTTGCAGCAGTACATTGATAGGGAACTGCCAGCAATTCAGGGTGAATTCAGAAGAGGCTAGAGGAAAAGCAATAACTTTGTTAATATCAGGTGGAACTTAACTCAAAGCATAGAATACCAGAAAGATGGTTACTTGTGTTTCATTGACAATGAAAAGTCATTCAACTGTGTGAACTATAATAAAGTATGGAAAACCTTAAGAAGATGGAAATTTAGAACACTTCATTGTACTTATATATAACTTGTGCACAGATTAAGAAGTAAGTAGCTGTCAGAAAGAAAATAAAAGGAATACTGCTTGGTTTAAATCAGGAAAGGTGTGCACCAGAGATATAACCAATTGCCCTGCTTATTGAATCAATATGCTGAGTAATTCATCAAAGAAGTTGGCTTAGACAAAGAAGAGTGTGGCATCAGAATTAGAGAGGCGCATTAACAATGTAAGCATGCAGATGAATCAACCTTGATTGCTGAAAATGAAGAGGAAGTGAAACACTTGCTGATGAAGATCAAGGATTTTAGCTTTCAGTATGGATTACAACTCAGTAAGGAAGCTCAAAATATAACCAGACAATCAGGAACATCATGGCAAATGTAGAAAAGGGTCCAAAATCAGTACTCTTATAAGCAGCAGTATTACATTGTGTTTATCTGCTACATAAGAGCTCTTTCTAGTTTTTAAGAGTAAGGGTGTTACTTTGAGGTCTAGGGAGCATCTGACCCAAGCCATGATATTCTCCATTGCATCATATGTCTATGAAAGTTGGACATTGAATAATGCAGAAGAATCTATGCATTTGAAACATGGTATTGAAAGTACCATGTATGGAGTCCTTAAAGGGAAAATGGATCTGTATCAGAAAAAGTAAGACTGGAGTGTTCCTTAAAGGAAAAGATGGCAGAATTTTGCCTTACATACTTTGAACATATTGTCTGGAGAACCATTCCCTGGGGAAGGACAGCATGCTTTATAAAGTGGAGGGGAGGAAAGAGAGGAAGGCCTTCAACGAGATGGATTGACTCGGTGGCTGAATCAGTTGGCTAAGGCATAGGAACAATTAAGAGGATGGCACAGAACTGTGCAGTGTTTCATTCTCTTGTGCAAAGGGTTGCTGTGGGCTAGAACCTATTCCTCGGCACCTAACAACCGCAGCATGCTGTCCTTTCAGCTGAGAATGAAAACAGACATTAAAATATGCTTAATTTTGTGATGGGATTACATTTAATTATAATGGATCATGAATACCCTTTAGCATATGAATGTCCAACAAGAAATTAGTTTCTTATATTCTGTGCACACCTAACTTGGAAGAAAGAAAAGGTTAGATCCTGTATATATAAAAGCATTTTTTGGAGGGGGCACATTACTGCCCTCTGGTGGTCGTGGGAGCTACCTAGCGCTGCTCCTGAGAGCAACCGCTGGATTTGAACCGCCACGCCCACTGGCCACAGTCCTGCACTCAACCACTTATGCCACCAGGGCTCAGCCTATAAAAGCATTTTTAAATAAAGTGTGCACTACAGACTTTGAGTGTTGGGAATTCTAATGCAAATTAAAGGAAATGTCAAGAATTGGCAATAACTACAGTCCTGTTTTGAGCTTGTCATCCATATCATTTTAGGATTTTTCTGTTCATAATGACAGCTGTCGGTGTTGAGCAAACAGACAAACAAAAACCTTGCATCTGTTGTTGAAATGTGAATATTCTAATAAATTCTATTTTACAGTCTTCATAATGGGGATAATTAAAAACTTTAAATTTGTCTTAGAAACTAGTTTTTAATTTACCTTTTTAGTCTAAGAATTATCAGTACACAAATATGATAAATGTGAGTCTATTATAGTAGGTACATTTTTAGAAAACTATTTAGCCTAAGCTTAGTTAATTGACTACCATGTGCTTAGATGGTAATTTGCTTTAAAAGATACCTAAGAAAATATATCGTTTATAAAAGTTAATCCATCGTGTAAACTAAATTCTATGTTCCATTGGTGAAAAAATTTTCCTCCAGTTAATATTTAGTAGTATGTAGTATAATATTTATCGAAGAAGAACATTAGAGTTTCTGCCAACTAGACCATACATTTTTATGTACAATTTTGCAGTTTTACCTAATGACTAAGGTTGTTTAATTTTGACTCATGCAATTGATTTTTGTTAGAAATGGCAATAATACTTTAATGCATCTTTTCAATGGAGTTTCTGAAAATTTGTCTTTGCATATATATTATTATCTATTTTCTGAGGAACTGAAGATTAGGGTTTTCTCATTCATCTGGAAATTACCATGTACACAGGCAGTGCCAAATAGATGACAAATTCAAGTCATTAGGAAAAGCACTTGTGAGATTAATTTTTTTCTTTCTTTTGGAAGGGCAGAGTTGGGGTAATACATTTCACTTTTAGCAATAGGTTTCAGATTGAATTTTACTATTCAAATATGTAACTAACTCTTGAAATGACTGATCAATTTGTAAAGATATTGATATTAAACTAAAACTATAACACAGAAAGAGATTTGATTTACAGTTCAACTGACTTCTGAGCTAAGAAGTTAGAGATCTATCTGAATGCAAACTTGCAGGTGCTCACCTTTTTGACATTGTTTACTTATGGAATCTGAAGAGGAAGCAATCAATTTTAAACAATGATAAAACTAAACCGCTAAGATTAGATAAGATTAGATAATATTCATCTATTTTCATGCTGTCATGATGTTTGAAATATGTTCAATGTTCCTTTGCTATGCAAAATACTTAAAGTGTTTTATGAGATGTCTTCAGCTCTTTCTAATATTGAATTACAATTTCATACTCCAATTCTATTTTATTTATTGTTGATCACGACTTACTCGCCAGGGCAAAATGATGAATTTTCTGAATTTTCAATATTCTATTTCATCATATTAGTTTTTATTTTACTCCAAGCAGTGCCAAGAAAGAAATCCTGCTGGCACGATAATTAAGAGCTCATTTGTAAAGTGAAAAGTTGATGGTGCGAGTCCACTAACCATGTAGTAGGAGAAGATGGCTATCATTTTTGTTATGTAATGGCTTCGAAACAGAAACAAGCAAACACCGCCATCTAGTCCATGCCGACTTAAGGCAATCCTATAGGAGAGGATAGAAACACCTCTGTGAGTTTTCCAGACTGGCACTGTTATGAGAGTCGAAAGCCCGGTGATTTCCCTAGGGAGCTATTGATGGTTTCAAAGGATCAACTTTGCAGATCACAGTCCAATGTATAATCACTATGCCACAGGGACTCCTATCTATGATTAAAGCCAATGAAACCCTCTGGGACAATGCAGCTATGAGTTGGAACCAGCTTGAAGGAACACAGCCACATTACCAGGACATGTACAGTAAAAATACTATTGCTTCTCTGTCAAGGTTCTCATATGATAGTGACTTGTGCTATGAGGCTGGAAACTATGTCACTGGTATTTCAAATGCCAGCAGGGACTCCCAAAATGAAAACATTTCAAGAGAGCTTCCAGACTAAGAACAGGTCACCAAAACAGTTTGACTGTCCCTATAAAATGAAGTAACTGCTGGAAACCATATAGCATGCATTGCCATTGACTAAAGATATTGGATGGAAGCAGAACATTGTCAGAGATAAAATAAGAGAATGGACCTGTCTGTTCTGAAGACACTAGAAAAGACTGTAGAAACTGCTTTTTCATGGAGTTGAACAAAGCAAAATGAATGGAATAAAGTCTGTAAGATGAAGCATTGGAAGCACTAATGTTTCCATTAGCGAGGAAATTTGGAAGACAACTATTTGGACAACTGACTAGAAAGAAAGGGGATCCAACAAAATGCTTAAGTTATAAAACAATATCATTGAAATCACAAGCATATAAAATTTTGCTGAAGATCATCCAACAATAGTTGCCACAGGCCATTGAAAGGGGCTGGTAGAGGATCAGACTTGATTCAGAATAGGGCTTGGATTGAGAGACAGCATTGCTGATATCAGATGAATCTTGGCTCAGAGATTAGAATCCTTAGTTGTGGGTCATTGACTGCCAAGGTATTAAAATGTGTGGATCACAAAAACCTTTGGATACCCTTGAAAAGAATGGGGATTCCAGCATTCTTCATTGTGATCTTCCAGGACTTGCACATGGATCAAAAGATAGTTGTGCGAAGAGAATAAAGGAGTACTGCATGATTTAAAAACAGGAAAGGCATGCATAAGAATATATCTTCTCACCATATTTATTCAACCTGTTTCCTGAGCAAATAATCTGAGAAGCTGCATTACATGAAGGACACTGTGGCATCAGAATTGGAGGAAGTTTTATTAACAACCGATACTATGGAGATAACACAACCTTGCTGGCTGAAAATTAGGAGGACTTGAAGATCAAGGATTGCAGATGAATTACAACTCACTACAACTCAATCCTTACATCTGGGACAATATTTGCATCATAATAAATGATAAATTGAGAAAACGATTGAAGTGGTTAGAATTTTATCTAACTTGCACCCACAATCAGTACTCAAGCAAGCAGCAGTGACGAGCACAAATGATACATTTCATTGGAAAAATCTGCTGCACTTGGCTTCTTAAAGAGTATTATTGAAAAACAAGGATGTTACTTCGCAATAAAGGTGTGCCTGACCCAAGCAATGCTACTTTCAATTGCCCCCATCCCCATGAAAGTTGAACATAAGTAAGGAAAACTGAAGAATGGATGCATTTAAATTGCTGTGCTGTCAAAAAATGTTTATAATATCATGGACTAACAAAAGGGCAAACAAATCTGTCTCGGAAGATGTAAGGCCAGAGTACCCCTTACAGTCAATGGCAAGACTTCTGTCTTCTATAACTTGGACCTATTGTTAGGACAAACATCACGCTGGGTCAAATAATGGGCCAGGGAAGAAGAGGAAGGTCTTGGAGAGAGAAATTGACATTGGCTGCAGCAACTGACTCAAATAGAGGAGAAATTGTAGGATTGTCGCAGGAACTTTTAGTCTTTCATCTGTTGTACATCTGATCATTATCAGTCAAAACTGACTGACTGACATCCAACAGTAATTACAATGACATGCAAAAAGGTAATAAATATCTTATATTCTATCTTAACTTCCTAGGACTATCAGAAACAATATCACAACTTGAATGGTTTCAAAGAAGAGACATTTAAAAAGTTCTAAAAGACCGAATCTCCAGTCAAGGTATTGGCTATTTTCCTGCCATGCGAAAGAGAAATTATTCTGCATTTTTGGAAGTTTTAATTTGTTCTTGGTATACAGAATTATGCCTTGACTTACATATACCTGCATAATTCTGTGATGGTTTTTCTGCTGTAAATGACTGTGGTACTCTTTTATAAAATATCATGGGATAGGATGAAAACCTCCTGTACTCTGAGTGTAGTGCTGCAGACGAATATTGAAAGCTCCATAGACATCCCATCTGACCTGTTTGGGAAGAAGTAGGTCAGATTGATCCCAAGAGTCAAGGATATGGAGACATCTTACACACTTTGGACATGTTGTCAGGAGAGACTTCCCTGGAGAAAGACACCACATTTGGTAAAATAGATGGACAGAAAAAGAGTAAGGCCCTAAAGATGGATGGACCGCTTAGTTCCAACAATGGACTCGTGCCTGGGAACAATTGTCAAGAAGACTTGGTACTGCAGAGTGCTTTATTTTGCCTTGCATGGGCTCCCTATTGGTTAGAACACATTTCATTGCAACTAATAACAACAATAGTACTCTTGTTAGAGCACACATTAACTCAAACTGATGTCAACAGTCCTGTTTCACTGCGGTCATGGGCATAAGTAACAAACATTAGGACTTCAACGTATTTTTGGAAAATGCTATTCAAGCTAAAATATGCCCAGTTTAAGGAGGAAGCTCAGTCCCAAAGTGGTTATTTCTGATCATTCTACTTGCTAACTACAAGTACATGTTTCTTTGAAATAAAGCACTGCAAGATGCAAAATAGTATGTTTCCCTGCACTATATTTTTGATACATAGGATAAGTCAGTGTGGTTAATTAGAAATTAACAATTTATAATATGTTAATTTGAATTAAGTGAAAATAGTGTCACTGTTGAAGAAGGTGTAATCAAAAATTGCACTGTAAATGGACCTCCAAATTAGATGTAGAATATTAGTATTTGTATATTATAGAATAATAGTAGCAAATATGGGGAGAGTTAGAATTTCCTAGACAATCTTCTGAATCATTCTGGCAATAATACAAATTATCCTTTAGCTTTTAGTTATTCTATGCACTAAAACCTTGCTTCTATTTTAGAGATGATTTATAAGAAATGATGATGTAAACAAAAGTATGTTGAATTTTATTTTTCTATTCAGTCTGGCTCAAGTTTAATAGAAAAAAATAAAGATGATTTATAAAGCCATTGGATAGCTATCTATCTAATAAAGATTAATGTTTCACACTTACTCATAGATGAATACTTTTATTAAACTTTTTGCTTCTTTGCTTTGATCAATTTGTGTCTGGATTTGTTTCAAAACATGGAAACATCTTATCTGCCTTTTTTTAGTATGGTCCCTATGTGAATGAATGCAAATATGTTACTTACATATGCTATTTATATGGCAATTATAAATGATATACTGCATGTATAAGAATGAGAACAATACAATGTTTATAGGTAATATACTTAGCATTTGATGTTACATTACTTTAATATTCTAAATTCTATTAGAAAACAAATAAAACCCCAAACCCCTGCCATCGAGAGGATGCCAAGTTATGGTGATCCGATAGGGCAGAGTAAAACTGCTCCTTTTGTTTTCTGAAACTTTACGAAGCACAAAGCCTGATCTTTGGGCTCCAATTGCGGATCTTACTTTCAGCAGCTCAGGAAAGCCTACGTCACCACCACAACTCCTGAGAAGGTGACAGATAGCCTCCAAACTCACAGCTGTCTTGCCAATCCTGGTTCACAGCATCACGATAGATTAGGGCAGAACTGCCTCTGTGGGTTTTTCAAAGCTGAAACTCTCTACTGGAATACAAAGTCTCATCTTTCTCTCCCAAAGCAGCTTGTGGTTTTGAAGATGCTAGTTTTGTAGTTAGCAGTCCAAAGCATAGGTACTGCATCACCAGGGCTCTTTTAGAAGAGAAATATCTGTTTTAAACTACAGCAAATGATACTACTGTGGGGGGAGGCGTTAATAATTATCAAAGCCTTTTGCTTTGAATTGTTAATCACTAAGTCAGCCACCACTCATCTCATGGGGGAAAGTTGGTTTTATTTTTTTACTCCCAATATAAATATATATATACTAGGAAATCACTAAGGTATCTCTGACTCAAGAATTGACTCAATGGTGGAAATAGTAGTTTCTTCTGACACATAGCCACTTTCTGTGCAACAGAATGAAACGCATGTGATTCCTGTGCCATCCTCACAATCGTTGATAAGATTGAGTTCATTAAAGCAGCCACTGTGTCAGTCCATTTTGTCTAGGACTTCTCTTTTGCTTGTTGCATGTCTACATTACCATGCATTATTCCCTTCCCCAGGGGCGGGTCTCTTGTGATAGGATGCCCAAAGTACAAGAGACAAACTTTTACCGTCCTTGTCTTTTTTTTTTTTGGGGGGGGGGCAATCACTGCTCTCTGGTGGTGGGAATAGGAGGCCCAGCCTTAACTCCTGTGGAGCCACTGCTGGAATTGAACCTCCATCCCAGTGGGCTGAAGTCCCATGCACAACCACTATGCCACCAGAACTCAGCCCTGTCCTTGTCTTTAAGGAGCATTCGGAGCGTATTACTTACAAAATGGATTTTTTTTTTAATTTTGGCATTCCATGGTGCTTTCCATTTTCTGCCCCAGCACAATAATTCAAATGCATCAATTTTTCTGTGAACATCCTTATACATTGACAAACTTTCCCAAGCATATGAAGCAATGAAAATGACCATGGCTTGGCTCAAGCACATCTTACTTTTCAAAGTAGCATCCTCGCTTTTCAACCATTTAAAGAGGCCTTGTGCAGCAGATTTACCCACTGCAATTCATCCTTTGACCTATTATTCCATCCTTTGACGGCTGCTTGTATAAGAAATGATGCGGACACAAATAAGACAAAATCCTTGAAAATTTCTACCTTTTATCCATTTTTCATGATGCTACATGTTGGTCCAATTTTGGTTTTCTGTATATTGGTATGAAATGCATACTGAAAACTACAATATTTGATCTCATCTGCAACTGCCTCAAATCCTCTTCACTTTCAGCAAACAAGGCTATCTCATCTGAATATCATAGATTGCTAATAAACCTTCCTCCGACCCTGACTCCACATTCATCTTCATATATCTAGTCTCTTGTATTATATACTGATCATACAGATTGAATAATATAATGAGAGAATACAACCTGACACACAGTTGTCCTGATTTTAACACATTGGTAGTCCCTTGTTCTATTCACACAAATGCTTCTTCATCCATGTACAGGTCCTAAGTGAATATAATGATGTGTTCTGGGACTATATTTTTTCTCAAGGGTATCCATAGTGTGTTGTAACCTACAATGTCAGATGCCTTTGTCTATTTAATTAAACTCAAGTAAGTATCTTTCTCCATTGGAGAAAGACTGAGCCTTGTACTCCTGTAAACAATTACAGTCTCAGTCCCATGATAATTACCTATTACTATCTCCAATGTGGTGATAATGTATTCAATATGTCAATTTTATCATTGCGATGTAGGGGTGGAGTCTAGCCTGTTAATCTGGAGATAGCCATTGAGTAGCCAATGAGACCTCTGTGTGGGCATGGCTTTCTTCTGAGACGTCTGCGAAATCTCGTGATAATTTCCCCATGGAGATGAGAAGCTATCTCCCGAGCTGTTGGGAGTTAATCTCAGAGATGATGAATTTCAGACAAGGCAAGATGGCAGTGTCTGAGAAGCTGGGAGAGCTAGAGGAGAAATCACATGGCCTTACCCTGATGGAAACAGACTTCTGAAGCTGGAGAAGGCATATGGAGACCCCTGCCTATGATGGGTTGCTTCTACCATTACTGGATGCTGTTGATGGACCCTAGGCCCTGGAAGCAAGGAGCCATGAGGAGACCCCTGGCAGCACCGGAACTCTGCACCCAGTGGCCTATGACTACGTGAGTAGTCTGTAAAGGAGACTTTACAGACTGATATTGGGCATACGGGCTAATGTCGGCTTTATGACTTTGAACTGGACTGGGCTGGGATGATTTCTCAGATTCCCATTCCTCTTGTATATACCTTTTCCTTATGTCCATATGCATGTCTATAAATCTGTTTCTCTAGTCTACATGGACAAACACATCCAATTTGTGAATTAGGGCAGCAAGGCACAGAGAAGAAAAAAAATGTGTTGAACAATACAAGGCTATGAATTAGGAGAGTCAGGACACCACCTTTTACAGTTCAAATTCAGAGTATACAATTTTAAGCTTAATAACATGGGTTTCATGATAACATTTTCAATGTAACTGTGTAGCCACAATTGTGTGTATGGCACTACTACACTCAGACAAGATGCACTAGTTCTCAGAAAAGAGAACGAGAGTTCATTAGTGGAGAACACTTTAAAACATAAGGACAATGCATGCCAGTGCATACTCTGCTTGGACAGATCTGCAGGTGCCAGACGTGCCCATGATATTAGCCATCTTTGCTGTGTAATCAAATCTTATCCATTTACCAGCTTAAAATAAGACACTTTTTTTTTCTCTTGAATCAAGAGTCCATTCAAAATTTTGTTTTCTGTTTAGGTCTCATTAAGCTACATTGAAGGCAACAACTCTTCTCTGGAAGTTTCAGTCTGGAAGAATTTACTATGAAGGTCATTTGGTGAAGCTCTATTTGTTGGCAGAGCTGGGCCTCATTGAGGAGCTCTGCTGCTGTGGTGGGTAAAATACTTGCCTGCAAATGGAGACTAGGAGTTGGAGCCACCAGCTGCCCTCAGGGGGAAAGATGTGTCGGTCTTCTTCAGAAAAGACTCACAGCCTTGGAAAGTCTATGAGACACTTAACAGACTTTTTTTTTTCCATGTGAGGTTGTTGAAAGTTGAAACTCGCTCCATGACAGGGATTTGGTTTTCACTTGAAGCTTCATTCATTTGCTGCCAGAATCAACTTGCTTGCCATTTGATGACTGAAAATGACAGCCTGATGCTGGTTATTACCAGGAGGAAACACTCAAATTTTATAGGTGATTGTAGTACTTACTGCTTCCTGCAGTTTCTTGCCATATGGGCATTTCCAACATGGTCATTCCAGCCCTGCAAGCAGAGTGTCATGCTTCACTCTACCACACTGGAGCCTTATGTAACATAATATAGCATAATCCTAAGAGAGACATCCCATAAGTCTTATAGTAATTTTATGTATTCAAACTCAATTATGGGAGCAAAATACTGTGCTTACTATTCAGTGTTATCTTGTCACAAAGGTAAAATTTCATCAACTTTGCCTTATTATATTAGTTGGATGTTATAGGAAACAAAACAAAACAAAAAAGCAGAGTAGGGTGGGGGTTGGAAGCTTTACTACTTAAGTAGCAATACTTAATGGATATATAAATATGAACCTTTAGCTTTCTGTAATTTAACTTAACTTCATTCTAGTTCCTCTAATATTCCTTGACAAATGAAAATTGTAACGTGTCGATTTGAGAGTCGATCCTTTTTCCAATTTCCAAATATTTTTCTCCTCATTTTCCTCTCACCCAAGAAATCTAAAATTTTAAACACAAGTTTACTTATTAGAGCAGCATTCTGTGGTACTGCAAATGGTTTTTCCCAGGGTCATTCTGATGGTTACTTTTCAGAGGTATCCAATTGTCTTGTAATTGGTCTGACAATTATTTGGATGCAACCATTGCTGTGAGATCCTGTCGTAAACTCTAGTTTATTTTATCTAAATTCAATCTGACAAAAACATTATCTCTTTCAACACATGAGAATATTTTCCATCTTACTGGACCTTTCAGCTACTATGTGCCCTTTGTGAGGGGGAAGAGACAAATATTCTCCATTAAGGAACATAGGATTTTTAGATGAAAAAAGATCTTTTCACCATTAATATTTGGCTACATTTTACTCATATCCAAAGACATGATTAACAAGGAGTTTATGCTTTAATATTCAAGTATAAAAATCATGCAATTTAGAAACTATCACGTACAATTAAAGAAAGTATAGCTAGGACAAGTGTCTGTACCAAATCTGCCTTCAATTCTTAACTTAGCTTCACAGCTTCTTTTGCAACTGAAACACATCTAACTCTTTGCTATGTAGTGTCATAGCTGTGCCTCTGTCTGGGAAGCTCTTAGCACCTACAAGACATTTAGCTCAGATGTCACTTGGTTCAAAAGCCTTCTTTAAAGCATCTCTGCCCAGAAGTCTCCTATTCCTTCTGTATTGCTTCCATCTGTTTAACTAAACACAGCTTTGTGTATGTGCATTATTTCTTGCTTCTATCCTCTTTTCTAAGAGCTACAACCTTGTCTTGTGATGGATCCTTTTTGTCTCCTACACATTGACGAGATACTGCTACGTGATGAACAGATGGCTGTCTATGGAATGAATACCTTAATGAAAAAGCATACATAGTTCTTGCTTCTTATTTCGTTATAAAATAACATGAAATCCAAAATAAAGATACTTTTCATGAACTATAATACAAATTGATTGTATTTTATATTTTCAATTATTTCATATTTAAATGACCAAGTTCCATTTACTAAATTTCACTATCGGCAAATTGTGATTTGGAAAACATAGAATTCAGTCACCATGATTTTATAAGTTTTTTTTATGATGAATAAAAGACTGATTGCTAATTTTGAAACTATCTCTTTGTCTTAAACTACCTTGTTTCAGCATAACAATCATAATTAAAAACTATATGAAATATATTTCCGTTAAAGAGAGTTAAAGGAATGGAGACATTTAGCTGTTTAACCAAGGGAAAGGAAAGTAAGAAAGTTAGAAAGATTCTCTATCTTGAAAGACTATGACACTTCATCACTTGTCACACACAGAACTGAGCCCGTTCATGTGACTCAAAGAGAAGCAGATCAATGATCAGTCTAAAAAGGTAACAATAGCAACTAACGATGTGTACACACCATAGAATAATGAAATATTTGAGAGCATAAGTCAACATTATGCAAGGCGAAGTTCAGAAAGGCTTAGAAAGTAGAAGAAGAGGAATCAGGTAAAACAAGGTGGAAGTGGGATAATGGATGCTACACTGAGGAAATTGCAAAGTATGACAAAATGGGCCTGAATTCTTTAAAGTGAAACTGATGATCTTCCTTCAATTCACAATAAAATGGTTTTCTAAAAACACTATAACAAGAATTGATTGAAACACCACCCCCCCACAAAAAAAAAAAGCTGACAAAAGACTGCTATAGAAGGAAAAGAAACAGGAATGAATAGTCTGAAAATGGACCAAAGAGTAGAAAGAAGCAGAATATAAGAGATTACTTGTAGTTTAGGATAGTGAATTGAGACAGACCCAAGCATAGAATGAATGTATCATTCATATATGGCTTTGAAGATTGTAACATCATACCCAGAGGAAATGGCTTAATTTAGAAATAATTCAGGTAGGAAGAACATTAATGACATGTTAAAATAGAAGAGATATTGTTATATCATTTGTAAACTTTCCAGTTGAATTGTACATTTTTGAGAAATAAATCCCTTGAAAGTTTGTCAGGTGACAAAAAAGCAGACAAGAATAATAATAGTTAAAAAATATCCCATGTACAAATCAATGGGATCTGCTGAACTTTTCCATGATTTTCAAAATCATTTTTGAAAACTATTCAAGACATTAGGCTACATAAGTCTGTATAGGAAAAGACACTCAATATTTAAAACTGGAAGAAAATCTATAAACAATCTGATTAGAAAGATGAGTCTAATGGAATGTCAGAGAGCTGTTATTAGGTTGTCATTTTAAAAATATTTAAAATTCCAGAGAGAGTAAACTGTTAAACTGATCTTTTAAAATGATAGTAAACAAGAAGACACTACAAAAATAGATGGCAGAAAAGCTGATACAAAAAGTTCAAAGCTGTCAGGTCAGTTTTCGCATTTTGACATAGTGCACGCACTTGCAAGTTCAAAGCCATTCACAGAAGTGTCTGAATATTCTCTTTTGTTTTAATTGAACTGAAGAATCCATGTATCTATTTAATTCTTATCTCCACTAAAAGATGAAAGAGAATTGAAGAGGAAATAAGAGTGAAAAGATAATATAAATTAAAATTGAGCCAAGAGGTTGATAAGCTATTATATGCTATATGGGAAAAATATTCTCATGCTCAGTTTTCTAGCTAGAGTTTTATCAATTTTATATTTTCCAAAGTTTGGGGCACCTTGCAATGACCCAATGAATAAAAGTAAAATTCTCCAGCATAACACCTTCTAAGGAAGATTGGGTTAGACAGCTACTAATTTTAATAGAAAACAAGCTCTTAAAAACTAGATGGGTCTTCAAAATCAGCAAGTTGATAGAAGACCTTTGCCTAATAAAAGAAACATTTATTACATTCATAATGAATATAATTAGCCGATATATCAGTTCAGATATGTGTCTTTTTTTTTTTCATTCATCGAAGTCTTAAATTATAATTGCACGGAAAGTTGAGTAGGCAGGGAGAGAAGAATTCTTTTTTCTCCACTTCAAACCAACTGGAAAATAATGTCATAACTAGTCTTCTTAGCTTTCAATCAGAATTGTTTACATTTTTAAAATAGAAAATTTCATGTTTTCTTTTCCTAACATTGTTGGTCTCCAAATGACACCCTTCAAGTATCTCATAAAGTAGAATATTTACAGGGTAATTTTAGGACTTGATACGCTCCTAGAAATTATGGGAGATAAGAGCGGCACTCCAAAAACATGTTGGAAAAAACAAGTTAAAAAATCATCAAAAATTTCCCCAAACTTTTGAAAGTATTCCTCAAATTGGCATTTGTAAGCATAATAAAAATTATTTCAGTTGTAATCTATTAACTCCAACTCATAATGATCTCATTTGGTCCAGAAGAGAAACACTCATGACATTTTCACAGGCAGTAGCCATTTGGTGGCCTAGTCCCAGACTTTCTGCTCAGGGAACTTTAGGTAAGTGTGAAGCACCAATCTTTTGGATTAACCTTCCTCCCCTTATCTTTTGTCACCCAGAATCCTTTGAAATACAATATTATCTTGCTAGATGCCTGATTTCACAGTGGTTATACATTGGTCAGCTAACCCTAAAGGCCAACAGTTGCAACCTCTCAGAGAAAAGGGAAAGATGAGACTTTCTATTCTCATAAAGATTTAAAGTCTCT
>PVJH01008035.1:0-88307 GCA_004026705.1 Nesogale talazaci | reverse complement strand
GATGGGAGTGGTAATACCAGGAGGGTGGAGGGATGGAGGAATGGAGAGGGAGAGCCAACTTCAGGGATCTACACGTAGCCTCCTCTCTGGGGCACGGACAACAGGGAAGTGAGTGTTGGGACACATTGTACAGTGTACAGGATGAAAAAATAATTTGTAAATTACTAAGGGTTCAAGGGGAAGGGGGGGAGGAAGGGTACTATAGGGAGCAGATAATGGGGGCCTGGAGGGAGGGACAATGTTTTGAGAGTGATGATGGCAATGGGTGTGTAAAAGTGGCCTGAATACAACTGATGTTGTTAGGGATTGTGATGGGAGTTGTAGGGGCTCCCCAATAAAATGATTAATTTTTTTAAAAAGGGGTGGGAAGGGAAAGGGGAGGGTTTTTTTTTAAAGGAGCTTGTATCAAGGGCTCAAGTGGAAAATATTGGGAAATGTATGTGGAAATATGTGTGCAAATGTGCTTGATACAAATGATGTACTGAATGTTGTAGTAGCTGTAAGAGCCCCCAATAAAATTTAAAAAAAGAAAAAAAAAGATTGAATGGAGGGAAGAACGAAGAAAGAGGAAAGAAGCACAGTACTTGTTGAAGCGCTAGTTGGCTTTACTAACAACAGCAAAGAGCAGGGGTCAAGGAAAGAAACGTAGCATTGGGGGCAAGAAGAAAGAGCTATGGAGGAAGATAGAGGACAAAGGGAAAGAAAAAGTCAGTCACCACTGGCAGTATATGTGTGGAGGTATGGTTTGGCTGGCTGCCAGGTATGTGGGGTCGGGAGAGGCGGGGGAGTGGTCTCTGCCTCCAGCCACGGGGAGTTTTTGCAAAGTAAGCAGAAAGATCGCACCACTGTGGTCACTGATTACTGATGTGGGTGCTGGTACAGTTGTAGGCGAGTTGAACCCAATATCAAGTTCCTGCTCAGATCAGATTCTGCTTGCGTGAATTCAGAATAGTCATGCTGTACTTACCCACTTACATCATCAGGGTTTCTTTCAGAGTAGACATTACCCAACTGTTATGTAAGCTTCACATTTTAACCGAGACCACTAGAGGGCATGTGATGTTAAATCAAGAATGTTTCCTATTTAACAAGATTTTATTAATGTGTTTCACATTTCTATTTATTGATTTGCTGTACCTCTAAACTATTTCATCAGTTCACAGTGTTCTCTTGAACTAATTTCTTTTCATAAACTTAATATCTGGCCCATAATCGATCTTCCACAAATATTTATAATTTGAATGAAGGGATTCATATTTAGAATCAATAGATTATAAATCATAGCATTTGCTTTCTATTAATTAACTGTGGTTACTAGTTTCAAGAAACTATCAGTTTTCACAACCTGGCCAATGATACACTATCCATAATTTTTGTTGCCTAAAGACTCCTAGGCAAGGGAAAGAAAAGATTCAAGCTTGGAATTTATATTCTTTATTTGTACAAATGATAGTATCAGACAATGATATGTGTTGTCATATGTAAGTTAGTAATCATTAAAGCCCCCTAAACGGACTCTCCTCTTGCACTAAGTTCCTCTTTCCCTTAGGGTTTGCCGTTAATGGAAGATGCAGTTCAATTGGGATTTTTGTCCCTAACAGAATTGTTAACTTTATTTTTCCAAATGGGGATGAATCTGCTCATGAAACCTGTTGTCCACGCTGTGTATGAGAGCTGGAGGATTGTTTAGGATAAAGAAATTTATCAACAGCAAACTACCCCGGCTGCCTTTTAATAATTAATTGTTTTCTTTGAGATTTTCCACTGAAGGGATTTTGGATGTCTGGATTAGTGGCTTTCAGAGTTGGATTACTATGGAGTGTTAAAGGTCTTGTTCTTTTGGCACTGGTGGCTGAAGTCTTTGACTGTCCTGGATCC
This sequence comes from Nesogale talazaci, assembly GCA_004026705.1. Taxonomy (NCBI): domain Eukaryota; kingdom Metazoa; phylum Chordata; class Mammalia; order Afrosoricida; family Tenrecidae; genus Nesogale; species Nesogale talazaci. Next base: position 86,429 of record PVJH01008035.1, on the reverse strand, counting down.
AGCACCATGAGCCTAGGCCTTCAGTATTGCAGTACTGTGCAACCATTTTCAAATAGCCTGAGACATACAGCCCAGTTTTTATATTTTGATAGACTATTTTTCAGACTAGTTTCAGATTTACATCAACATTGAAGAGACAGTAGAGAGTTCCCACCCATAGTTTAACATCTTGCCTTAGTATGATATATTTATTATAACTGATGTACTCATGTTAGAACATTATTATTATGTGAAGTTTATAATTTATCTAGATTTCCTTAGTTTTTAGTTAGTGGCCACTTTCTGTTCTAGAATTTAACTTTACATTTAGTCACTAAATGTTTCCTCCTTGGCTGTGATAGTTGCTCAATGTTCTTGTTTTTGATAACCTTGATAGTTTGGAAGAATGTTTATGGTTCTCAAAATTAACAATTTTTCTATTTTACAAGGAGACATCAAAAATTTGTGGAAAATGTAATTAAACAATGATGGGATAGTTCCATGAACTTTTTTGAAGTCCACCTTGTATATATTTTAAAATATTTCTCAGTATGTTTAATGGAATCAATCCAATAGCCTGAGAAATATAACAGTTACCTATACTTTATCCTGGATTATGGACTACAGTACAGAAGTTTTTGATGACCACAGGGGTGCTGAGTATTTTTTTCTGGAAAGGAGGCAGTAGGCCAAACAAGTGTGGAAATCTATGGTTTATGGCATTGGTGAATGCTTTAATATAGAATGCACTTGGAATAAGTTTTTCTATTTATTAGTCACCAAGCCCATCGATGTTTTCATAATTTCTTAGAAAGAAAACAAAGTGGAAATTATTGGTGGAAATTCAAAGCATATGTCTAGAACTATGACGTTTTATTGCCTCTCGCAAACATCTGAACTATAGTGAGAGTTTTAATTTTTAGTGTCAGAATTTAAATATAAGAACTTAAAAGAAAAAGAAGAAAGTCTGAACTGGATAAAGTCATATATTGTTCTATAGCTTTACCTAAATTTAATTTTCTATGATAACCTCTCTTTGATATGAAATAAAAACTTAGAATAATTTCAAATGTTTATATCCAATACTGACACAGCTTCTTATACAACTGATACTACTTAATTTATTTGTAATGCTAGTGTGGTTCATTAGCTTTCTAAATTCTTTTTTAGAACTCAGTGAACTTTTCTTCTGTGAATCTTTACTTTCCATGTCATATAAAACGTATGTGGTCTTTTGCAGTTTAGTAAAAATGGGTCTTTAAACTCTTCTGGAGACTTGAAGCAAATCGGAACGGTATAGACTGAAAAGAACTGAAATAACTAGTCTTTTGACTTAAGTACTTTATAATAACAGTAATAACAAAACATACAAGATGAGTCAAGTGGGCTTAATTCCAGACAACTAGTAAAATGTCTTTGAGAGATTATTACAACATCCTCTAGGAGTTATCTTGAAGATTCTAAAGCTTTTATTAATGCCTTAGTCAGGATTCCTTATCTGTAAAGTTACTATAAGCGGATGTGCATTCATAAAGAACATACTAAACACTTGTTAACTTTTTAGATTTCTGTTTGCCCTTCCAGGTGTACTTCATTTTAAAGAATGGCAGCATGTACTTAAATTTTCTTTAAAATGTATATTATTTTTGTAGTAAATGTGTAAATATTTGGAATTCCCATCACTCAAATGAAATAAAATTGTTAGGAGGAATGATACAAATTGTGGAAATTTAAAAACTGTTCAGATAAGTCAGTAGTCTTTCTACTGTATTAGATTATAATTTTCTGAAAGGCTCAACATTAGATGCAATTCATTCAGGTGGGATGATTTATCTCACATTACATGCTTGAATAGATTTTCCTGATGAAAGATTTGTTTGTTTTCTGGCAATTTCTGTGACTACTTAGCTCAAGCAGTTAGAATGTAGTGCTAACAAGGCCAAGATAATGATTTTAGTCACTGTCTTAGTAATCTAGTGCTGCTATAGCAGAAACCATACAAGTAAATGGCTTTAACAAACAAAAAATACATTTTCTTAGTTTAAGGTGCTAGAAATCTGAATTCAGGATGTTACCTAGGGAAAGGTCCTTGTCTCAAGTACTACAGGGCCAGTATTAAGTAGAGATCTCCAAGTGTCTTGCTTTGTTTCTTTCCCATAGTTCTAGAATTCCCATGTTCTAAGAAAGTACTCAGCACCAGGTCTGGATCTAAATGTCACGTTCTTCACTTACTTCTTTTATCTTGGCAGTAATGAAGCTCATCTTTCTCAGTTTGCTTATCTTTCCATGTATTTCTTGAAAGATAAAATGTGTGACTTTAATAAGAGTGGTGACTTGAGCAATGGTGGGACCCGAATCACCCCTTCTCACAAGTCTGTGACTCAAGGGATACCACACTCTGATCATGCCTCCTTAATGTCTAGAGATTAGGATTTAAAATGCCTAACGAACGTGGAGGATAATTTTATCAGATACAAAATGGAGAACAATGGCACAAGAGTAGGTATCATATTTTGGGATAACAGTTCAGTTCATGACAGTACTATATACTCTTTTAAATTATCTATGTGAGGCCAAATGAACACAATTATTTGAAAGCAAAAATGAGAAGGTCGGGGCAGTGATTGACACAATGTGAAGAATGTTACCAATTTGAATGAACATTTAAGTGTAGAAATTGACAATGGAAACCTGTTTTGCTTTATAAACTTTAACAAAATCTATTAAATATTAAAAAAGTATTATGGTAAAATGAATCTAGTCACAAAGGACCATAAACTGAATGATTTCTTTTCTTTTGGGGGTGGGGCATCACTGCCTCTGGTGGTCATGTGTGCTACCCAGTGCTACTCCTGAGAGCCACCGCTGGATTTGAACCACCAAGCCCACAGGCCGCAGTCCCGCACTCAACCACTTACGCCACCGGGGCTCAGCCCCTTGAATGATTTCAAATGTATGAAATGTCCAAATTAGGTACATTTACGAAGACAAAAAGTAGTGGAATTCAGGGGCCAGGGTGGTTGTGGAAAATAATAACTGCTGATGCATATGGGATTTCTATTTTGAGTGATGAAAATATCCTAAAATTGATTTTGTTGATGAATACCTGCATGACTCAGTGAATTTACTTAAAGACACTAAACTGTGTACTTTAAATGGATGACTAGTGTAGTATGTGTTATATCTTGAGCTATTTTTAAAAAACTATCAGACCTCGTAGATATTACAGTGTACTCATATATTTTAATGATCCCAGATCTCTCCCCCACCCCCTGAACTATAAGCATTCTGCTTTTCGATTCAGCCCAAGAAAGGGCAGAGGAAAATGAGGAACTGACTAGGGCATACTTCAGATCTATACTTTTCAAAAAACTGATTCTGTTCATTGTTTTGTTTAAAATATAGCATTTTATATAGTAACTCCGCAGTTGAGACACACTCTTTACAGTATAAGATTTGAATTAAGAGATTCCTTTGCATAAGGGAGAATTCAGGTTCACTGGTAATGCAATAATACAAAATATGGAGGTGCTTGAAACATTTCTTAGAAAATGAAATTAGAAGATAAAGATAAAATATAGTTTATTTCACAACATAAGAGCTATCAAGATCAAAGCACTTTTGTAAATGGTAATACCAACCAATTAGTATATCTCTAAAGAACTGAGGATCCTGGGAATTTAGCTACGTCAGTGCAGTCTGATTTACATTTTAATTGAAGAAAAATGGATGCCTTTTAAAATATTTTTAAGATTAGGAAACAAAATGAAGTAAGAAGATGTCAAACCTGGACTGTAAAATAGATGCCTAATGACTAATGATTTTCCATTCAAACTGTCAGAAAATTGCCCTTGTTTGATGAGTGGAATGATCAGGATCATTATAATACTTGAAGAAAGACTCTCGTGAAGTTTTGCTGGAGATGTTTTTCTTCCAAAGCTTTGGCTAATGTTCTCAATACTTTCTGACTTTCCTCAAAGTCAACAAGCAAAATGCCTTGAACATCCCTCCCAAAACTGTAATGACTGGTTCATTTTTGCTTTGACTAGAACACTTTCGTCTCATGATAGTAATTGCTTTGAGTGTGCATTCTTTGTCATGACAGTTTTTTGTGTATGTGGCATCACTGCCCTGGTGGGAGTAGGAAGCCCAGCCTTGCTCCCAGAGAGCTGCTGCAGGAGAGTGTGCATTCTTTCAGAATTATACTAGTAAAATCATGTTTCATCTCTGATTGTGATTCTTCAAAAAATGCTTCAGGTTCTTAACTGGTTTAAGTTTCCACAGGAAGTGTTGCTCTTATTTATAGCTGATGAGGACACCATAATTTTGGCACCCATTGAACCGCATGTCCTCAACTTTAATTGTTCAGTCAGAAACTGTGTCAGCTGAAACAATCTGTGGTGTTGGCTATGGTGTCTACTGTTAATCATTGTCCTCTTAACTCTCAATTAGAATACCAACAAGATTGTTTTCTCAAAACTTGATGTGGATGGTCTACCTCAGTGGGCTTCATCCTCCCCATCATCTTATTTTTTCTTAAAACAAGTTATCTATTTGTAAATTGCTGATTTCTTCATAGCATTTTCCCTATAAACTTCTTGTGAGATAGTAATTTCACCATTCTTCTATTCAGGCTTTACCATAAATTTGGTGTTTCTTCTTGCTTCAGTTTTAGTAAAATTTGTTCTGCTCTGATAGGGGCTCTATTCTTAACCTTCTTAGTGCTTCAATCTAAATCCTGTTCATACATGTTATAAAAACTTAGCTCATGGGCTGAGTCCCGGTGGCGTAGTGGTTGAGTGTGGGACTGCGGCCCGCGGGCTTGGCGGTTCAAATCCAGTGCCCACGACCACCAGAGGCAGTGATTTCCGCCCCCCCCCCAAAAAATTAGCTCATATATGTTATAAAACAGCTTATTTGGGTGGAGAAAAAATTTTTAATTGGTGTAGATTTTTATAACACATTTTCCATGAACTTTTTGATGCAACTTTTATGCAACTTTTAATAATGCTTACTAAGGCAGAGCTATGCCTGCTGGAATATGATATGTCATAATAAAGTAAAAGAGTATGAAAATAGCAAATATGTGGTAGTTTTTGGTTGCAAATTATTGTGCAAGAGATTTGAACCAAAGTCCTATAATTTTCAGTTCCCTAAGCTTAGGATAGTACGTATTCATCCTCACACTATGGAATTTCAGCCTTAAGTCCAAAGGATTAGTTCAGTTCCATTAATTTGTTGCAGGTTAATTAAAGGTAAAATCTAGTTTGCTTAGTGGGATTTCCAAATCTGATCCTTCTGGTGTAACCAGTGAAACACCTTGAAAGAACAAAGTCTAAAGTCCAGGTTGTCTCTAGCATGAAGCCTGGGTCACCAAGGGCCAGATAGAAATTCGGTCAAAAGTGCCTAATTAAGAACATAATAAATAAATTCCAGGTGTATTCTCTTGGTGAAGTAATATTAAGCATTTTTCCCAATAGAAGATTGGTTTACCATTAGCCGAAGTGAAGTCAACTCCTCTGAGAAAAAGACCATTGTTCCCCCCACCCCCACATCTGGATTTGAATTTCCATTGAGGTTCACTGAGCACCCTTGTAGAAATATCTGTTGATTTGGGGTAACCATAAGACATGTTATATAGCAGGGACTGATTGTTCTACTCTCTCTACTCCTGAAACTGATCCCAGCTGAGGTGAGACCTCCTCTGTTGAATTGGTTATTACAATATACAAACGAGAGGGGTGATAGATGGATCATGAGCTTTAGACAGACACATCACCTTGTCGCTTGGGAGACCAAATTAGAAAATACATGACCTGAAAACAGGTGCTTACCTTTGTCTTAGTATTTGTCCTTTTGTGATTGGCTAACTGAGCTGAATATAGATAATAGTTTCCAGGCCCATCCTTGTCATGTGGTGTTTCGTGGTTTCACCAGTCTTTTAGGGAAGCATAGTACATTGTGTGAATATGTACCAGAGTTTATTTATCCATTCTTCTGCTGATGCATGTTTGGGCTGCTTTCGCCATCTTGCTGTATGTGAACAGTGCTGCAACGATCATGGGAGTGTACATCTGTGTGTATTTTGTCTCTTACTTCTTTGGGTGCAGCAGAGGTGTTGCTGGGTCTTAAGGGATTTCTCTTTCCAATTATTTGAGGTAGCTGTTGCTTTCCACAATGGTCATACATATTGACAAACCCACCAACAGCATATTTTCAGTCACTCCACTCTCTTTCAAGCATTTGTTGTTTTGTTTCTTTTTAAAAAAAAATTAATTGGGCTATAGACTTGGGTGTATGGTGGTGTCTCATTTTGATTTGCATCATCTGGATGGCTAGTGTTTTTGAGTATTTATTCATGTTTGTTAGCTATCCGTGTATAGAGTGTTGTCTCCTGTGAAGGCTTATTCATGTCCTTTGTTCACCTTTTAATTGGATTATTTGATTCTTCTTGATATGTTGCAGCATTCTATAGATTTTGTAATTAGTCCCATGTCTCTTGTTTCATTGCAAGATATTTTTTCCCCAATCTGTGGGCTCTTATTTTACTCTTATGATGAAGTCATTTGATGTGCTTAAGTGTTTTAGTTTTAATAGGTCTCTGTTCTATTTAGTTTTCCACTATGTGTGCTTTCTTTATGATATTAGGTAGTCTGTGTATGTCCTGCAATAGGGCCCTTAAGTTTGTCCCAATTTTCATATTGATCATCCTCATAGCTCCGAAATTAACCTGGTAACTACTTTTTCCATTTCTTTAAATGAATGAAGTTGGTAACTAATTTTTCCATTTCTTTAAATGAATGAAGTTAGGATTTGGATCGGAATTGTATTTTATTTGTAGATTGTGTTGTGTAGTCAACAGTATATTTTCACAATATTAAGTCTTCCTAACTGTGAACATGGTATAGTCTTCCATTTGCGTAGGTCTCTTTTGGTTTCTTGTAATAATGTTCAGTATTTTTATACAGGTCCTTTGTTTCATTGGTTAGGTTTATTCCTTCTTTTGTGTGGCTATTATAAATGATATTGTCTTCTTCGTGTCTTTTTTTTGGAGCTGCTTTCACTGGTATAAAAGAATCCAATTGATTTCTGCTTGTTAACCTTGTATCCTGCTACTTTACCAAATCTGTCAATTGCTTCCAAGAGTCTTTTTTTTTGTGGAGTCCTTAGGGTTTTCTCTCTATAAAATCATATTGTCTGAAGATATCAAGAACTTTACTTCTTTGCCCAGTTGTATTCTTCTGATTTCGTTTTGCTGTCTAATGGTTCTGTGTGACTTTCACATGATTCAGTGTGTATTTTTGCCTGACACAATACAATCAATAATACTTGCCTTTCTAACCTCCTTATCTACCATTCCTTGCTCAAGGCTTATACTAATCCTCGGTGCCTTCTGAATTTTTCCCTACATGCCTCTTTTCTTTCTGGGCAGCTGATGTTCTTTCACAGTACAACTTAATTGTCACCTTTGTATTGATTCCTGTCTCTCATAGGCAGAGTTAATTGCTTTCATTTCTTTTAGTAGTGTCTGGTTTTATCAGTATTATATCATGTTATATTTTAGTGTGTTAGTCAGTCTTTGTCATCCAAGCCTTTAATAAAAAAGACCAATTTTTATTTGTTTTGTTTTACTTGTATATATACATTGACTGTACAAAATGCAGGCCTGCATCATGTTAGATATAGCAATCCATGTTTGACTGCTGAGTAAAGTTAGTCATCTAGTTAGTTATGGCCTAGAAATGGAAACACACAATAGTACTCCTCTACTCCCTGTACCCAGCTTGTTGATTATTAGCAATAAATATATATTTCCTGAATAAATAAGTATTCCTCAGGAATAACTAGTATTATGAAAGATACCAAACTAGACTCACCACCACGGAGTCAATTCCAGCTGATGGTGACCCTATAGGATATAGGGTATCCCTACTCCTGTGGCTTTCAAGAGTGTAACTCTTTACAGGAGTAGAAAAACCTCATTTTTCTCCCCAGAGCAGCTGATGATATCAAGCTATTTGTCTTTCAGATAGCATCCCAATGTGTATATACTGTGCCACCAGGATCTTCTATGGGCGGTACAGAAATATATAACTCCTGGTCCCTGTCTTTTAAGGATCTTGTCGTGTTTTTCAACATGTTTGAGAAAACTTGAAAACAACATAAAATAGCATATGAGTGGGTACTCTTCCCAAAATGGATGTGATGTGATATGAGGGGCGTAGTCCATTTGGACTTTGTTTCCCCAGGTAAGATGGCTAATCAACCTTGCTATTTAGAAAAGATTACATATGTAATCTTATGAAAAGATTACATAACAGTATGTGACGAAAAAAGCCGTGATTTGTGGCAGACAGGGTACTGGTTTTGCCACCATGACAATGCACCTGCTCATGCAGCCATCTCCGTGGACCTGTTTTGGCAAATAAGAGCATGCCTCTCTTGTCCCACACACCTTACTCACCTAACCTCTCTCCATGTGACTTCTTTTGTTTTTGCAAATAAAGAGGGACATGAAAGGACAGCAATGACCTTAGAAGAAGTGAAGGCAAAAACAAGGGAGGTCCTGCCAGCCATCCAAACAGATGAGTTTGAAGCATATTTCCAAGAATGGGGTTGCAGATTTAACAAATGTATTAAGTGTAATGGAGAGTACGTTGAAGACAATAAGGTTGTTTTATTAAAAAGTTTAAATACATAGTTTTTTGGGGGGGTCTGGTTTTTGGGGAGCACCCCTCGTATAATAAAGTGTTAAACAGTTAAAGCAAATGATAATAGGTATTGCAACTCAGTACAAAAGAAAATTCTCTGGTGTTAGAGATGCTTGGCACAGCATTCAGGCAACTGGAAGTCCTAGAAATAACACTAAGGAGATTTCCAAAGTGGCAACAGGAGGCTAACAGTTTTCAGGAATATTATTGGCAAGCTGCTGTGGCTAGCTGCCATCAGGTTGGCTATGTACAGCAGAATGTGGGCTCACGGTGATCCAGAGAGTAGTTTTGTGGGCTAATTTTCAGCTGAAACTGTTCAGTGCCATAGCAGCACACCAGCTTCCGCTGCCTGCGCTCATTGCCCTTGCACAAATCATGAAGTCCACTAATAATCCCCTAGCTAACTTGATTAAGGGGGAAACCTAGTTGAATGTACTGGGAACATTTTTGAGGCCTTTAGACCCTCTTTTATTTTGTCAGGAACCCTGTTTCTTTACTTCTTTTATGGAACTTTTAAAAAGCCCACTTCAAAAATATTTATTGAATGTCATTAATTTCCTATTGCTGCTAAAATAAATAAATTAAAACAACAGAAATATGTTCTCTTCCAATTCTGCAAGCTAGAAATTTAAAATGCATCTGACAGGGCTAAAATCAAAATGCCTACAAGGCTATTCTACCCCAGAGACTCGCGAGGAGAATTTGTTTTCTTTTCTTTCCCAGTGTCTTAAAGCTGTGTTCCTCACATCCCTTGATTCATGGCTCCTTTCTCCAATTGCAAAACCTGCACAGTAGCATCTTCTCTGACTTTACTTCTACCTTCTCCTCTGTGTCAAATCTCCTTGCTATAAAGATACGTGAGAATACAATTAAGTCTCATCCAAGTCATCTGAAATATCTAAACTTCATGATCCTTAATCTAATCAGACTTGCAAAGCCCTTTTTGCCATATAAAGTACCATATTTGTTGAATCATAAGATGCACTTTTTCCTCCAAAAAAGTGGGGAGGGGGGATGAGGATGTGTCTTATGGTCCAAAGGTGTGGTGCCCAGAACATTTGTTTATGAACCCATGTACCCGCTTACTGTCTGCTGCTGTTTGCATGCTGTGGATTGCTGTGTTTTCGGGGGCCTCCTGGAGTCTCAATGTCAGGTCACATGATCAGCACAGTACACACCTCCCCTCATTTGTTAACGAAAGTCATGATGGTTCTTAACACCACTGTTGAGTCTATGCTGTTAAATATTACCATATTTTGCTTTATTTTAATAAATATTTTAGTATACTGGTATTATTTGGTTCAGAATATTTTTTTCTTGTTATCCTCCTCTAAAAACTGGGTGCATCTTAGGGTCAGATATTTCTTATGGTCATTCACAGGTTCTGGAAATGAAGCCATGGAGGCTAGTATTCAGTCTGCCACAAGTAGCTAGTACATCGCATACATAGTGCTAAGTACTTTCTACCTTGCGCTGTACTTACTATGGCCACAGTTTTTCTCTCTTACAACAATAAGAACCTCTGGGAGGTAGAGTCTCTTGTTTCTCTCTCACAAAACCTAGTAGGTGGCCTTGCTCATAGTATTTACTAGGTTTTGAATTACAAGTAATGACATGAGTCACACTTTGTTGCATAAATATAGTTTTAATTAACTTCATTCAACAAGTATTTTTTTGAGGCAGAAAGAGACGTGTCTTTGATATCTGGATAATCAAATACAATTCAGGACATAGTTGCAGAGCTTTATTATATGTCAGCTAGATAATGATACGGAGGATGAGTAAAATCCTCCTACTCTTGAGGAGAAATGGTGAGTAGCCCACTGTGCCCCAGTTGACTAATAAGGGTCTAGTTTGTGGAGAAGCAGTTCTCCAAACCAGGGCTGTTCTGAGAGAAGCAGTTTAATAAAGAAGTACTGAGTGTCACTTAGCACCATCACATTCCTTTCTGCTATTGAGATTTCCGCTCCAAAATCACTGCCAAGAATTTTCCACGGTCTGATTGCACACCTCGTTATTACAGGGATCTCACTTCTCCCAGTCCTTCCCAATTGATCCTCAATTTGTTAAGAAAATTAACAAAATCCTTTTTCTTCCACTGAACTAAAATTATGCCTCCCTTTGACTTTCACCACTATTCTCTCTTCTTCCTCCTGCAGCCACATATCTATTTTGCCCAGTCCTTTGACAGCCATTCAAGTATTTCTAGGGATTCACTTCTTATGTGCTTGATACTGTGCTATGTGCTAGGGGCCAAAGATATAAAGATGAATAAGAAAAAGTTCCTGTTTAAGGACAGACTAGCAAAGAGACAAACATGTGAATAGTTCAGTTTCACAGGTGTTCTGGGAAAAGGAAATACAAAATGTTCTGCGAGTTGGAATTGGAGACCAACCAGTTAAACCTAAGGCTGCTAAGAAAGAGGTCAGGAAAATAGCATTTGAGCTTGACCTCATTGATTTATACCTTCACTCATTCAGATTTAGTGAGTACTTATTCTGCTAGGTGTTAAGGAGACAGTAGTGACTTAGGGGTTAACCAGGCTATGCCAGGCAAAGATGTCAACATTGATAAAGTCAAGTAAGCTTTTACTTATTTTTTAAAATGTATGTGTAGGGTGTGGAGTATGGATATGTTCCATGGAAAGATGCCAGTCCCTTAAAGAAACAAATAACCTCACTGATATTATATCTGTGGCTTCAAGAAGCTCATGATCAAGTTGGAAAGACAATTAAACTTAGAACTGTAATGTGGTTAATGTATATACCCGAGTTTTTCAGCATATTTCTTATGCAAATTTTGTGGTAAAATTAGGTGCTTTGACTCATATTCGGGTCGACTTATACTTGAGTATTATTTTAACAGGCACCAGGTACTAATGAAAGCACATAAAAGCAATGAAACTAGCTAAGATTTTGGGAAGTGTTGAGATAAAAGCAAGCTTTTCTAAAATAAATAATTTTATTGTGGGTGCATACAACTCTTATCACCATCAATTCATACATCAATTGTATGCACTTCACATTTGCATGTTTGTTACCATCATGATTCTCAAAACATCCTTCTTCTACTTAGGCCCCTGGTATCATCACCCCATATTTCCCCTCCCTTCCCACTCCCCCTCCCCCACGAACCTTGTTGTTGATTTCTCGTTGATTTGTCATATCATACACTGTCTGATGTGTCCTTTCACCCATTTCCCTGTTGTCCATACTCCAGGAAGGTGGTTTTATATAGATCCCTGTAATTGGTTCCTCCTTTTTACTTCACCTTCTCTCCACCCTCCCAGTGTCACCACTCGCACCACTGGTCCTGAAGGGATCATCTGCCCTGATTCCCCATGTTTCTGGCTCCTGTACATCCCCTGGTCTGGCTAAATTTGTAAGGTAGAATTGGGATCATGATTTAACAAAAAGGTTAGAGAAACCTTGACTTTCCCTGGGAACCTTACAAACAATATCCAGGGAAAGAGGTCATTTAGATTATTTGGCTATAGAATAACTTTAACCAAAGTAACTGTCTGAAAGCCAGGAGGAGAACAATACTTAGGTTTATACCTTCTTTGTAGGACATGGAAAATCATTTCCTTTCCTTCTTTCAAAGGAGTGAGGTCTTTCCCCCTCACTTTTAAACTTTTGGCTGATTTCTCATGAATAAATGTTTTCTGATGAATAAAAAAGCAAGCTTTTTTTTGAAACGTTGAAATAGTTGTCATGCTTGAGCTGACTATTAATGGGTAAGAAAATATTGTTAACCACATAGATGCAAGGAAGAAGTCTGGGAAAAGGAGATTTTAGAAGATTGAGAAAATGGGACTTGTGTCAAGAGCTACCAAAAGTTCAGCATGGCGACAGCATAATGTATATATTGATGAGGGAGGGACAAGAGATGAGGCTGGAAACTTAGATGACGAAGGTGAATCCTTAAAAACCTGTGCATTTGGGCTGAGCTCCAGTGGCGTAGTAATTGTGCGCGGGACTGCGGCCCACTGGGATGGAGGTTCAATTCCAGCCATGGCTCCACAGAAGCAAAGGCTGGGCCTTCTACTCCCACCACCAGAGGACAGTGATGCCCCCCAAAAACAACAAAACAAAACAAAAACCTGTGCATTTATAGAGGTCTAAATACAGACATATACTTATGTGAATATATTTATATGTGATAATGGAGAAATAGATCTATGTTTATATATTTATAGGCTTAGCATTAAGGTAGCAGATGGACATTGGGTCTTCACTCATGTACTCCCTCAATGCAAGAATACTTTGTTCTATTAAATTGCCATTCCATAATGTTCACCTTCCCGACAAGATCGCTGAAGACAAAAGGTTGCTTAAGCAAATGTGGTGAAGAAAGCTGATGGTGCCTGGCTATAAAAAGATATAGCGTCTGGGGTCTTAAAGGCTTGAAGATAAACACACGGCCATCTAGCTGAGAAGCAACCAAGCCCACATGGAAGAAGCACACCAGACCGTGTGATCATGAGGTGTCGATGGGATCAGGGATCAGGCATCAAAGAACAAAAAAATCATATCATTGTGAGTGAGGGCGAGTACAGATTAGGGATCCAAAACCCATCTGTAGGCAACTGGACATGCCCTTACAGAAGGGTCATGGGGGGGGGAGATGAGCCCATCAAGGTGTAGTCTAGCAAAGATGAAACATACAACTTTCTTCTAGTTCTTTAATGCTTCCCCTCTCCCCCGCTGTCATCACAATTTTACCTTACAATTCCGGCTAGACCTGAGGATATACACTGGAAGAGATAGGTACTGGTAACACAGGGAATCCAGGACAAATGATCCCTTCAAGACGAGTGGTGAGAGTGGCAATTTCAGAACAGTGAAGGGAAGGTGGGATAGAAAGGGGGAACTGATCACAAGGATCTGCAATAACCCTCTGTCTGGGGGATGGACAACATAAAAGTGGGTGGAGGGAGACCGTCGACAGTGTAAGACATAAAATAATAATTTATACATTAACAAGGGTTCCTGAGGGGTGGGTCGGGAGGGAGGGGAAAAATGAGGAACTGGTACCAAGGCCTCAAAGTAGAAGCAAATGTTTTGAGAATGATGAGAGCAGCAAATGTTACAAATGTGCTCGACACATGAATATATGTATGGACTGTGATGAGTTGTATGAGCCTCCAATAAAATGATTTTTTTTTGTTTTTGGGGGGGCATCACTGCCCTCTGGTGGCCGTGGGAGCTACCCAGCGCTGTTCCTGAGAGCCACCGCTGTATTTGAACCACCAAGCCCGCGGACCGCAGTCCCGCACTCAACCACTTATGCCACTGGGGCTCAGCCACAAAATAATTTTTAAAAAGCCCCAAACCTGTTTGAACTTTATCTTAAAGGCAGTAGAAAGCTGGGGGACAGGGTGGGGGGGGAGGGATCATTAAGCAGGGAAGTGACACAAGTTAGTTTTCTTTGACAAACAGTAACTCTGTATCAGTATGGAGGATGAAATACAGGGTAGTAGGTATACAAAGATAAATGAAACAGACTGCCCTCTAAGAACACAGGATAACGGGGGAAAGGCATTGTGGAAATGCAATGACAGAGACATATATGCAAAGTATATTATTGGAGATGGCAGCAAGCTCTAGATAGAAGACTCTCTGGGTAGAATCTTGAATGAGGAATGAATTAGCCATATTGAAAAAGAAAGAAAGGTCTTAAAGGCTTGAGTAAACAAGCGGCCATTCAGCTCAGAAGCAATAAAGCCCACACGGAAGAAGCACACCAGCCTGTGTGATCATGAGGTGGTGAAGGGATCTGGTGTCAGGCATCAATGAGCTAAAATTATATTATTATTAATGAGGGGGGTACAGATTGGGGACCCAAAGCCCTTCAATAAGTCAGGTGACATCCTCTTGCAGGGGGTCACAAGGAAGAGATGAGCCAGTTAAGATACAAGGTAGTAGCAATGAAATATGCAACCTTCCTCTAGTTCCCAAATGCTGCCTCCCACCCACTATCATGACCCCAATTCTACCACATAAATCCAGCTAGACCAGGAGACATACAGTGAAGTTGGAAACATGGGAAATTTAGGATAGATGATCCCTCAAGACTAGTAATAGGAGTGGTTATACCAGGAGGGTGGAGGGATGGAGGAATAGAAAGGGAGAACCAGCTTCAGGGATCTACACGTAGCCTTCTCTCTGGGGCACGGACAACAGGGAACCGAGTGTTGGGACACATTGGACAGTGTACAGTATGAAAAAATAACAATTTGTAAATTACTAAGGTTCAAGGGGAAGAGGGGAAGGAAGGGGAATATAGGGAGCTGATACTGGGGGCCTGGAGGGAGGGAGGATATTTTGAGATTGATGATGGCAATAAGTGTGTAAATGTGGCCTGCATACAATTGATGTCTTAATGGAATGTGATGGGAGTTGTATGAACCCCCAATAAAATAATTCATTTTAAAAAAGGGGGGGAGGGGATGGGAAAGAGGAGCTTATAACAAGGGCTCATGGGGAAAATATTTGGAAATGAATATGGCAATATATGTACAAATATGTTTGATATAAATGATGTATTGAAAGCTATAAGAGCTTTAAGAGCCCCCAATAAAATCATTGGAAAAAATATGGGGGGGAGGGGATAGCTTTTTCTTTCTTTTTTTTTTTAGAGGAGCTTATACCAAGGGTTCAAGTGGAAAATGTTTGGAAATGCATGTGGCAACATGTGTGCAAATGTGCTTGATATAGATGATGTACTGAATGTTATAATAGCTGTAAGAGCCCCCAATAAAATTTTATATATATATATAAATATATATATATATATATATATAGAAAGAAAGAAAAGAGAAAGAGAGGGGAGAGTATTTCAGGTAAAAGGGACAGCAAAAGGAAACCCCCAAAGGCAAGAAAAATGGCGTATGCATTTCAGTACTACTAGTGCACCAAATAAGAGATGAAACTAGATATAATTCACAAGACTTGTATTGTGGAAGGCCTTACATGCTGTATTTTCTATGAATCCTTTTACTTGTTTCCATTTTAAGTATTACTTCGGTAGAATGTTTTCTTTCTAATATTTCTAAGTTGCCGTCTGTTGTTAGACATTTTGTGTCCATAGAATGCCTTTTAATTTTTTGTGTAGATGGTATTGTTTTTATATATTTCCTTAGTTTTTCCTTTTCAGTAAATGTTTTTATTTCTCCTTTACATTTGTAGGATAATTTTGCTAGACATGGGATTCTTGGTTGGTGAATTTTTCTTTTCAGCCTTTTGAATGTATCATTCCATTACCTTCTTGCCTAAATGGTTTTGGTAGAAAAATCTATTTGGTATGTTTTTAAAGTTTGATTATTATATGTCGAGGTGATTTCCCTTAGGATCAATTTTGTCTGGTGTTCTGTGTATGTCCTACAAAATTATTTTATGTTCTAGCATATTGATAGGAAAGTTATTCCTTAATATTTCATCAACTCTTTTCTCATTATTGCTATTTCTTCTTTCTATTCTAGGACATTTATCAGGTTCATGTTGTTTTATTTTTTAATGTGCCATTGTATTTTTAGGTTATCAGTATTTTGGTCATTTTTATAACCTGTTCTTGTATTTATTCTGGAGACATTCCTCCTCTAGATCACTGATTCTTGATTCCAATATTTTTATTATTTTTTATTCTTTTACAATGGTATTGAGTTCTAATACTCTGTTGTTTGCCTTTTGCATTTCTGTTTGAAATTGTATCATTTTTATTTTTCATTCATTTTGTCAACATGTTCTTTCAATGCACATCTGATTTCTTGAATCATGACATGTGTTTCTTCTCTGTGTCTAACTAATTTTTCCTCCAGTTGCTTAAAGTAACTGGAAACCATTGCTGTACTCTCTATCTTGGGAGGATTAGTGGACCTCTCCTCCAGGAGCGCTTCCAAATCCACATCTATGTGTGGTGTAATTATTTGTGCCATGTTCTCCTTTTCCCACGAGTATGTGGAAACTATTGCTTTAGAGACATTGTGTTATTAATTTCTTAATTTTTGACTCCGAACACAGATTTATCCTCACACACCTGCTGTGAAACTCTGGTATTCAGGCATTTCTGCAGCAACCTAGCCTTAACAGGCACTGTAGAATACAAACAATTAAATATGGATTCAGCTGAAATCCTGGTCTTGAGGCTGGTTCCCAAGTTGCCAAGAGGGTCCTGGTAATTGTTGATCAAAGCAGTGCATTGAGAGGAGAGAAGAAACTTAATTAGAGCTTTCATCAAAATCATCTCCTACTGCGAGGCCTATATAGATGTTGAGCCCAATTACTATTTGGGACTAAGTCCTGAATTGGCGGGTATTAGTACTCTGAGGTTGGACTCTGGGGTTTACCCACTACTGAGTTGTCTCACCTTCTAATGTCCTCTTGATTCTTCAACCTCTTGGAGATGGTCTGTGCTCCTGATACTCTAGGGCAGTGGTTCTCAACCTGGGGCTCAATCAACCCTTTCACAGGGTTCACCCAATTCATAATAGTAGCAAAATTATAGTTCTGAAGTAGCAATGAAAAATTTTTTGGTTAGGTGTGGGGGGGGGGGATTACCACAACATGAGAAACTGTATTAGGAAGACTGAGAAGCACTGATTTAAGGAAACTGCCACAATCCAAACTCTGCAAAGTCCATCTAGATTCTGGAAGTCACATCACTGCAGATCCAGGTCTTCCCAATCTGGCTGGCATGCGCTGAGCAAGTCAGGGTTGATCAATCTTGGGTTTCAAATATATATACAGAAAATATATAACAAAAACTAAAGAGGCCTACCCACAATGACAAAATAGAACCACAATATGAAACACATACACAGAGAGAAAATGTTGAAAACCAGATCAGCACTTTATGCACAACAAAAAACTTCATCAATAGAGTCGAGAACCCAGACTGGAAAAATAAAAAATCAGCAATAATACAACAGATCAAGGGCTAATCTCCAAAATCTATAGAAAACTGTCTTAATGAAGAAAAACACAAATAATATAATACAAAAAAGAAAAATGGGCACAAGACATGAATAAGCAACATACAAGCAACATACAACCATGTACAGCAAAGTTGATCATGAATTTTCATTTTATAGAGAAGTAAATTGAGTCAAGAACGTTTCAGTGGAAGCCCTGGTGGTATAGTGGTTGTGAGTTGGGCTGCAATCCTCGAAGTTTCAGTGACTTTAAGATACTGAGATACTGGTATCTTGAAGATGAAAGGTTGCAAAGTTAGTGGGTACCAAGTTGGGACTCAAACTTAAGTATTCTCTCATGCCAGTTGCACATTCTATTACATCCCATGACTGTATGTGTTTATGTAAAATCAAAGGTCAGCACACTATAGCTCACAGGTCAAATCTAGCTTGTCATATGTTCTATTTAAATAGTTTTATTGGTACACAACCATAGTCATTCATTCAATTATTGTCAACAAAATATTACAATAGCAAAGTTGAGTAGGTAGGAGAGAAACTTTACTGCCCACAGTGTATCTGAAATATTTACTATCTGGCTCATTACTGAAAAAATTCAGTACTGAGACATCTTCTGAGTTCTGCTCAAGTTATCTACTGAACACTTTCAGCCCACAAAACTCCAATTTTAACATGTTTTAATGAGACATTAAAGCATTGTATTCTGCCAATTCCCAGTCTATACTTTAATTTAGGAATGTGGCATACAGGCTTAATGCTATTTCTCACTTTTACACCCATCACAGTCCCTGCTAATTGATTACAACACAGATTAAGCCTTCAGAATTCTTTTTCAACTAGAGAAACAAATTCACACAAACTCAAATATATATGAGAGTTTCATACATAGGGTAAGCGTACAATCAGAAAGCATCCAAACACTGTCCAGTCCAAGCACATAAATACAACTTAACCCATATGTCCAACACCTACAAAGTTCTCCTCAAACTCAAAAAACACACACAATGACGCCTAATGCAGGAGAATTACAGGCCAATGGGTAGAAAGTTTGAATCCAGTGGAGGTGTAAGTATCTCAGCACTGGCAGGAGTTTCCACGTGGCCTCTCCAGCACCCAGTGATGCATCAGGGTAAGTCTGTGTGGCTTCTCCTCAGGGATGTCTCACAGGAAGTGAGCCTTGCCAGCTTAGGCAGCCGCACCCTAGTCTGACCATCAGAGAACAAGAGACCAGAGAACCGAGAAGAGTGAGACTCACCAAGCCATTTATCTCTCTGCCCTTCAATTAATCCCACATGTGTTTATTGGCCAGATTGGCACAAAAAACATTAACTATCTCAACACCCCTTTATGAAAGTCTGGCCTGAGAATGGCAGTGAAGTGTTCAGAGAAGAGGCTAAAGAGCGTATTAAGGAGATAAATCAACGAAATGTAAAGGTAGTGGAGGCCTATAAATCTAGTTTTTTTCTGGGTAATTAGTGATAATCATGATTGGTAGTAACTATCAAATGGAATTAGTACATGAGATGAAGCCTATGCCCCATTCTTTTAGCTGAGCTGTAACTAGTCTCCCTCTTCCCCCTGATAAGGATGACTACCTGTCTTTGGGGGACATCATCAATCTTTGCATGGCAGCCCCTATAGGGCAGCATCCCCACCCTGTCCCTTGACAACTTGATTCCAGCTGACATGAAGAACCCTCTGCTTAAGTGACCTTCAAGTTCTACACCTCGAGAGAATAGTGTATGGTTCATTGGCAACAGTTGGACCCTCTGCCAGGGTGTCTGGCCACCCTTGCCAGCAGACGTCATACTCTGAAAGCCTGAGCTCATGCCTGTCCTGTTGTCCCTATTGCAATGGACTCACGTATTGTCCATTTGTGATTGACTAGCCTCACTCAACGGAACGTTGTCCAGATCCCTCCACGTCATGAGGTGTTTCATGCTTTCATCACTGTTTTTTAGGCATGTGAAGTATTCCATTGTGTGTACATACCTATGTTGTTTTTTTATCCAGTCTTCTATTGATGGGAACTTAGGCTGTGTACATTTTCTTGCTATTATGAACTGTACTGCAATGAACATGGGAAAGCATACATGTGTTTGTAATCTGTCTCTTTTTTCTTTGAGGTATATGCCCAGTAATTGTATTGCTAGGTCATATGATATATCTATTGCTATCTGTTTTTGGAATTGCCATGTTGCTTTCCACAATGGTTGTACATATTTCCAAGCTCACCAGCAATGGATAAGAGTTCCTATTTCTACATACTCTCTCCAGCATTTGTCGTTTCCTTAAATTGTACTACAGTTATGGGTATTTTTTTACTTGCATTTTCCAATGTCTAGTAAACAAGGGCGTTTCCTCGTGTGTTTATTATCCATTCGGGTGTCATCCTTTCTGAATCGTCTGTTCAGGTCCTTTCCCCATCTTCTCAGAGAGTTTTTTGTCCTTGCTGTAAACTTGTAGTATACTGTAGATTTTAGTAATTTGTCTTTGTCGATTTGTGTTATTAGTTGTAAAATTCTTGATGGTAATAAATTTGAACAACAATAGTTATCATTAGAAAATAGGGCAGAAGAAAAGTTTCTCTACAACAATAGAGAAATAGAAGGTAGACTAGCAATAATAATTTTTAGCAACAATAATAATCAATCCACCAACATCTGACTTTTCTCAATGATAACAAAAGGACCAGAAGGCAGACAATTAAATATTTTAAACCAACAAAAGAAGAAGGAAAGAAAGAAAAAAGAATCACCATTTCCTAGTTCTCAGGGTAATAATAAGTTCTGATAAATATCAAATGGATGCTAAAGCCATTAAGTGAAAAACATTTTAGGGAACAGGATATTCAGATCACCTCAAATTGTCACCACAAATTACTTAGTAATTACAAAGGGGAAAATGCACACTTACAATGGGGAAATCTGGCAGTTACTAGGTTAAACAAGTGATTAAAGTTAGCACTGTCAGTAGCAGGACAACCTGACATTGTGCCTCCTGATGTGATGTAATAAGTACAGAGCATAATTTATGAAATAATCTTGTTTTTCCCTCTTAAAAAACTTGTTGCTGTGAATTGGGTAAAGATTAACACAGCAGAAAAAGTTTTTCTATTCAGCAATTCATATATTTTATTTTACATTTATTCTTTCAAAACTATATTTAACCTGAAACAAACTGTGAGGAAACCTATAATGGTAGACATCTATGGAGTTAGCTGTCCTGGGCTCTTCAAAAATTGATTATCATGTGCAATAAAACAAGGTAGAGGAGTTGTTCTAGATTGAAAGGAAGCAATGAGCTCTAACAAATACAATGTGTCAATCTTGATTAAATCCTGAATTGTTGCAGGGGAAGGGGCATGTTCATAAACAGTTTTATTAAAGACATTTCTTGAAAAGTTGGAAAAATCTGAATACAGACGGTATTTTGTTATTCATTGTCCTTAAGTTGGCTGTGGTGGATGGCAAACTTGGTTTAGCAGAATGAACTGTTTCCTGATCCGGTGTCTTTGGTGTTTGAGTCCATTGTTGTGGTTGGTGGCACTCTCTTCCACTGAAGCTTTCTCTACTTTTTGCTGACCCTCTCCTTTCCTTCACACGATGCGTAGTGAATGGGCTTTCCTTATCATGCACCCAAACCAAGCAAGCTAAACTCTGACCTTACTCATTTAGAAAAATACTCTGGATATATATCTTCTAAGACTAATTAGTGTGTTTAATTGCCTTTGCCAACACCAAGATTCCAATCCATCAATTATTCTGATTTACTTTTTCATTGTTCAGCTTTCAGATGCATATGAAGAGATTAAAATGACCGTAGCTGGGCTCAGGTACATGCTAAGTTACTGCTGAGATGCACTCATCAAAATGACATCTTTGCTTTTTAAAACTTTAAAGAGGTCTTTTTGCAGCAAATTTGCCCAAAGCCATACGTTCTCTTTTTAGGATTTACATGCTGAAGTATTTAGAAATGATTTAATCATATTTGCAGCTTACTTACAAATGGTGTGTGTGTAATGAGAGAGACAACAGATTTTGGAAACTAGTAGCAATATGAGTCAAAGTGAAGGGTGTACCACTACTCACTGTACCATTCTTCACTCCCATAGGTTTCAATATTTTTAAATAAAAATTTAGAAATCAATTATTCTTAAAACTCTTAAAAATGGATGGTGAAATTAAAATATCTACTGGAACAGTTAGATATCAACATACAAAAACAAAAAATTCGAGCCTTACCTTGCACCATACATAAAAATTAACTCGAAATGCCTAAAAGACTTAAACGTAAGTACTAACAGTATAAAACTTTCTTTTGTGGATTATTTCTTCTTTTAACAGTTTTATTGGCACTTAATTTACATATGATACAATTCAGTAATTCCATTGTTCAGTCATATCAAGGAGAATTGTACAATGATTGTACAATCATTACCACATCCATTAAAAATGAGCTGTGCAATCACAATCACTTCTAGAGACCCCCACCCCCTCCCACCTTCCATTTTATTCCTGAAATTCCCTTACCCTTGCTATGAAATTTTGGTTAGAAAATGATTTCTCTGATGTAAAAACAAAAATATGATTCATTAAAGGAACAAAGATGGTAAATTGCACTTCATCAAAAGTAAAAATAGATAGCCCAAAAGTTACTATTTATGAAAATGAAAATACTAACTACAAACCATGAAAAAATATATGTAAATCATATCTGATAAAGATCTTGTATATAAAATACACAAAAACTCTTGCAACTCAGTAACAGAAGATAAACATTCCAATAATGAAAGTAAGATAGACATTTTACCAAAGAATGCATATCAAAAAGACTCTCAATATTATTAGTCAGTTTTTTTGTTGTTTTTATTGAATTGATTGCGAATCAGCAAGTCCATCTCTTGTGGAATAGAATTGCTCCATAAAGTTTTCTTGGTGAGGCTGAGCCCCGGTGGCGTAGTGGTTGTGCGCGGGACTGCGGCCCACTGGGATGGAGGTTCAATTCCAGCTCACAGGAGCAAAGGGTGAGCCTCCTACTCCCACCACCAGAGGGCGGTGATGCCTAAAAAAAATTTTTTTTTTAATTTTTAAAAAAGTTTTCTTGGTGATAAGCTCTCCAGAAGCATATTGTCAGGCTTTTCTTCCATAGTTAGATTCACACCACCCACCTTTAAGTTAACAGGCAAATACAAACCATTTGCATTCCCTAGGAACCATTAGTTTTAAGGCTAGCACAGGACTGGATAGTGTTTTCTTCTGTTATACATAGGGCCATTATAAATTGAAACCAACTCAACAGCACTTAATGGCAACAAAAACCTTCCTTAGTCATTAAGCCAAAACACAACCTAAAAAACACTTCATTGCTATTGAGTTGATTTCAACTCATAGCAGCCCTGTAGAACAGAATAGAACTTCCCCTGTTGGTTTCTGAGACCATACATTTTTATAAAAGTGGAAAGGCTGATCTCTCTCTCTCCCAAGGAGCAGCTGGTGGTTTCAAACTCCTGACCTTGTGGTTAGCAACCCGACACATAGCCCAATATACCAACAATGTGTTGTGAGGTTTTATTTCATAACCACTAACCAAAAGCATACTCAGTACTGTAGATTGGATTCCAATTCAAAGGGACCCTGTGTAGCAGTGGTTCTCAACCTGTGAGTCATGACTACTCATTGTGTACCATTCTCCACTCCCATAGGTTTAAATATTTTTAAATAAAAATTTAGAAATCAGTTATTCTTAAAACTCTTAAAAATATATGGTGAAATTAAAATATCTACTGGAGCAGTTAGATATCAACATACAAAAACATAAAATTCGAGCCTTCCTTTGCAGATGATCCTTTCACAGGGGTTGTCCGATTCATCACAGTGGCAAAATTACAGTTATGAAATAGGAATGAGCATAATTTTGGGGGGTTAGGAGGGTCATCATCACCACATGAGGAACTGTGTTAAAGTGTTGTAGCATTATGAAGGTTGGGAACCTCTGCTATATAGGGGGTTTAGGCTACAAAACTCCAAGGGGACAGATAGTCTCATAAGCAGCAGCTTATGAATTTAAACCACGCCTAACCCACAGTGCTGCCAGACCCCTTTCACACTCCGTAGAGGGGGCTATCATTAAAAAGACCTATAATAACAAGCTCTGACAAGGATAAAGAAATGGGAGCCATCGAAAATAGCTGCTGGAAATGTAGCACGCGACAGCCACTTTAGAAAACAATTGGAAAACAATTTGAAGTTTCCTAAAAAGTTTTGTTAATTTTCCTATTCATTCCATGAGTTACACTCCTATGTATTGATATAGGTATTAAATAGAAATAAAGTCATATGTTCACACAAAAGTTTGCACATGCGCACTTCTAGCAGCATTGCATGTAACAGTGAGAATGTGGCTACAACCCAAATGTCCATCCGTTTATGTTGCTGTTATTTGCCATCGAGTCGGTTCTTAACACATTGCGACCCTATGCACAGCAGAAGGAGATGCTGCTTGGTCCTGCACCATCCTCACAGTAGGGCTGCTCACCACAAGGTCAGGAGTTTGAAGACACTGGCCACACAGCAGAAGGAGAAGGCTTTTTCTACTCCCATCAAGAGGTACAGTCTCAGAAATTCACAGGGGGAGTTCTGTCCTGTCCTATAGCATTGACTATGAGTCAGTATGAACTTGATGGCAGTGATTATCAGTATTTATATAAGTAAACTTTGAAATATCCATATAATAGATTTATATCAAGATATGAGCGAAATATGGCATATGAATGAAATTTGAATGCACCATATGTTTGTAGCAATTATAAAGAAGTCCATGGGCGGCACAAATGGAAACCTAGCTGGAAAAGTACTAGCTGAAAGTGTGGTGATTTTAAACTCCCCAAAGGTGTTGGAAGGCACAGGAAATCTGCCTATGTAAAATGAACAGCCTTTAAAACCTGAGTCACCATTGACTCAAAGCAATGAACAACAACAATGCATAATTGCCCCAAACTAGAAACAACCGAGGTATTCTTTGATATGTAAATGGGGAAGTAGTTGTGCATCCACACTCAATCTCCCTGCCCTTGAGTGAATGCCATCCCATATCCACTCTATAGGACAGGGTAGAACTGCCCCTGTTAGTTTGTGAGACTAACTCTTTAGGGAGTAGAAAGGCCCATCTTTCTTCTGCGAGTTAGCAGCCCAACACATAACAGCTATCCTATCAAGACTCCTTGTATTCAGTGGCACAAAGTAATGAGCGATCAAGTCACAAAAAAAGAGGGAACCTAAAATGCACATTGCTACGTGAAAGAAGCCAGTCTGCAAAAGCTGCCGATATACTGTATGCTTACAACTATATGGCCTTTTAGAAAAGGCAAGAAACTATAGAGGCAGTGAAAAAGATTAGTAGTTGCTGGAGCCTGTGGGAGTGAAAGAAGGTTAAATAGATTCCAGAAGAGAGTTTTTTTGGGGTGTTGATACCATTTTGTTACGATTTTGTAATGGTGGATATATGACATTATCAAATGGCATTTGTCAAAACTCATAGAATTATATAATACAAAGAAAGAACCTTGATTTGGATTCTCCTCCACTAATGTAACAAAATAACAAGGAAATGGTGCAGAGCTTCACTTTAATTGTAGAACAGATGAATGCAACAGGGAATACATGCAAGAATCAGTGAATCAATAAGTTGCCTGCAGTAGAAAAACTTCTTCCACTGCCCTTCCCCTTCGCCCCTCCAGCCATGAAAGCTATGAATTGCTTTGCATTGAGGAAGTTATATATATTATGTTGTGCAACCATCACCACTGTGTAACTATGCTTTCCTCATCTTTGTCTAGAGACAGCAGTGATGTTAGGGCCACTAAATTACGCTCTCACTGGTATAATTTAGAGGCCATGAGATTTATCAGTATTAAATGTACAATTGCATGAAAGTTGGACACTGAATAAGGGAGAACAAAGAAAGAAAGAAATTTGAATTATAGAGCTAGCAAGAATCATGTTTCTATTCCTGTAAAGAGCCTTGAAAACTCACAAGGACAATTCTCCCCTGTTGTATCGAGTTGCTGTGAGTCGGCATCGAGTGGATGGCAGTGAATGAGAAAATACACCAATATCAAATGGAATTAAACTTGGCACACAGAGATGTGTCAACATCAGTGATGACAAAAACTTGACCCACCATATAAACAAAACAATGTAATCCACCAAATAAAGATAACAAATAAACTACATAATCTTATCATTCTGCCCACAAAAGGTTATATTCAACACCCATTCTATATGAAAAAACATTCAACAAGAGAGGGTTAGCAAGAAAATTTCTCAGTAAAGGCCATATATGCAAAATCAATGGTTAATATCTCACTCAAAGAGGAGAAACTGAAATCATTACTTTTGTGAACAGGTACCAGACAAGGATGCCCTTAGTCACTAATCTTATTCAATATTGTTTAGGAAATCTTAGCCAAAGCTACTAGACAACAAAAGAATTGAAATGGGCAAAGAAGAAATGAAACCCTCAGAATTTGCAGATCATCTAAGTTTATATGTAGAAAAAGCCCCAAACGACAGACAATTGTTGGAAACAATAGAAAGATTTGGCAGGATGGTAGGGTATGATATTAACGTAGAAAAATCCATTGGTTTCCTGTGTACTAATGAAGAGAGCACTGAATAGCCACACAGTTGATGAAATATTTTGAATTAACCTCAACAGAGAAACAAAAGATCTGAACAAAGAAATTACAGAACACTACTATAAGAAATCAAGAGACCTACATAAATGTAAAAACATTTCATGTTATTGAATAGGAAGTCTTCATATCGTGAAAATGTCAATGCCACCTAACACAAATTGTAAATACAATGCAATTCCGATCAAGATCCCAACTTTATTCTTTGAATAAATGGGAAAACTTTTGGCTAATTTTACATGGAGAGGGAAGAGATCTAGGTTAAGAAAAAGAACTTTTTTAAAAAAAAGATCATTTTATTGGGGACTCTTAACAGCTCTTATAACAATCCATACATCAATTCTATCAAGCATATTTGTATATATGTTGCCATTATCATTGTCTAAACATTTGCTTTCTACTTGAGCCCTTGGTATCAGCTCTTTTTTTTTCTCTTACCTCCTCCCACTCTCATGATCCCTTGATAAAGTATAAGTTATTATTGTTTTCATATCTCACACCAACTACTGTCTCCCTTCACCCACATTTCTGTTGTTTGTTCCTCTGGAAGGGGGTAGGGGTATGCATCAATCATTGCGATCGTGTCCCCTTTTCTCCCCTCTCCCCCCACCCCCATCTTTCCCCTACCCTTCTGGTATCAGTACTGCCATTTAGGTTCCTTAGGGATTTATCTGACCTGGAATCCACGTCTCTTGAGCTCTTATCTGTACCAGTGTACATGCTCTGGTCTAGCCAGAATTGGACTGGGCTTATGGTAGTGGTAGTTGAGGAAGCCTCAAAGAACCAGAGGAATAGTGTGTGTTTCATCGGTGCTATATTGTGCCCTGGTTGAATCATCCCTTCCTTGTGACCCTTCTGTGTGGGGATGTCTTACAGTCTACAGGTGGATTTTGGGTCTCTGCTCCATTCCCTGTTGTTCTCAATAATATTTTGTTGTTGTTGTTTCTATGTTTGGGATCTTCTGATGCCTGTTAACCTATTCCATCACCTCATGATCTGGTATGCTCCTCCATGTAGGTTTTGTTGCTTTTCTGCTAGGTGGCAGCTAGTTTAACTTCAATCCTTTAAGGCCTCAGATGCTATATCTTTTAGTACCCAAGCCCCATCAGCTTTCTTCACCGCATTTCTTTATGCACTCATTTTGTCTTTAGCGATTGTTTTGTGAGGATGATCAACACTGAATGCCAGGTTATTAAAACGAAATGGTTTTGTGTTGAGGGAAGGCTTGAGCAGAGGCCCAGTGTCTGCCCACTTCCTCAATTTATTGCCATATAACTATATGTACATAGGTTAATACATATATTTTATGAATTAATATGTTTAAATAAGTGCACACCTATGTTTGTGCCTCTATCCATAGCTTTGCTTCCTAGATCTTTCCTCTGTTTCCTTTTACCTTCCTCCTATCCCACCATCAAGCTCGCCTCTTACTAATTCCTCTCAGTTTGATTGCTGTTGCTCCAGCACTCCCAGGATCTATACTTCCTCCTTACTGTTTGTGTCGGGCAGGGTTCTCTTAGAAAAATAAAACCAGGACACGAGTAATTCTCTTTATATATTCATATAGAGAGAAGGGTATATAAGATAAGAAAGAAAGCGTTGACTATCTATAAAACAGTACAAATGGCTCGGTGCAACTCACTTGCATGAGACAGCTAGAAGACCAGCAGTCCTTCAAGTCTTGAGGGCCGCTGAGTAGTCCTCTGTGAGCAATCCAGGCTATCTAGTCACAGGCAGCAAACAGCAGAGTAGGTCACCAACAGTCAGCCAGATGACATAGTCCGACAGTCCCCAGCTCAAGAGATGTATAGCCCAGGAGCGTGGCAAAGTAGGGCTTGAAGGAACCTCAACTCACAGCTACACAGTCCACAATTAGCTGTCCCACGTGTAGTGTTGCTTGGAGGTCGAGGCACAGGACGAACAAGGCAGTTGTCTGGTCTGAAGATCCGAAAGCAAGAGAGCAAGGGCGAGACTTGCCAAGCCTTTTCTATCTCTGCCCTTCAATTGATCGCGTGTGTTTATTGGCCATGTCGTCACAAGAGACCTACCTATCGTCTTTGTCCATGTTGGCACCACAGGCTTACCTATAACACTGTTGCTTATAATTCCCTAGTTTTTTTTTCCCTATCTATGGCATTGTTTGCTTACCACCCCTTTCCCCTGCCTCCTTCTCCCACTTTCTTCTCGGGCTTGCTTCCCATACCTATCTTATATAGGAGACAAAGAAAAAGAAAACACAAGATTGAATAAAAAGGAAAAAAAACTAGCAAAAAAAGGCATATATAATTCCAGGTGTGACCTTTATGTTGGCCCTACACTCCTCTCTGTGCCTTAGCAGCTCCATGCAGGGACCTTGTCCTCAGGAGTTGATGTGCCAATGTGGGGTCTAGTGCCTTACTCTCTCTTTTTCCTTCTTAGTTTGCCTCTATGTGGGCGTCGCCAACAGGCCTCTCTCCCCAACCTGTAGTTTTAGTGTTGTCCTCTGTAACACATACTTCTAGGGGGTGTCAGTTTGACCCTCATTGGGGCCAGCCCTGTAGACCTCTATGTTCATGCTCAGTTCCATGTGGTTATGTTACCCTGAAGCTTTGGTGCACCACGGTGGGTCAGCACTCACATTGCCATTTCTGTGGACACCTAAACAATATCCTCCCCCTGAGTGATTAGTGCTCTTCTCCTCCGGTGCTATCATCTCCCTCTTCCCCACTTTCCTCCCCCTCCCCCATACTTTCCCCTTCTTTGTGTTGGAATGACATGTACCTCCTTGGGTTTGGTCTGTCCCCTGCCCAATTGCGTGTACCTATATAGGCTGAGGTAAGTGGCTTTTCTTCCATACCTACTGTGCTAATTATACTTACCTCAGTGGACACATCTTGTACGTGACCGTTAGTGATTGGCGAACTTCACTTACCATAATTTTCCCCAACTATTCCCATGAGACGATGTGCTTCATGTGATCATCAATGCTTTTTAGTGCTGCGTAGTACTCCATTGTGTGTATGTGTCAGAGATCTATAATCCACTTGTCTATCAATGGACATTTAGGTTGTTTCCAATTCTAAGTAAAGAACTTTTTAAGAGGAATAAAGTAAGAGATCCCTTACTTTATGATCTCAAAACCTATCACACAGTGACAATAGTCAAAATGACCTACTTTTAGTACAGTAATAGATACATAAACCAACAGGACAGAATACAAAACTCAGTAATTAATCCATCCACTTACAAACAACTGATCTTTTACAATGGGCCAAAATACATTATTTGGGACAGAGATAGTCTCTTCAACAAATAGTGTTTGAAAAAAAAATAATGTTTGAAAAACTGATTCTCCATCTGCAGAAGAATGAAACAAGACTCATACCTCTCCCCACATACAGAAATGAATCCAAGAGGGATCAAAGACTTAAATGTAAGTTCAAGAGCTCTAAAGACCTTCAGTGAGAAAACCGGGAGAATCTTATCAGCCTTATTGCA
This sequence comes from Nesogale talazaci, assembly GCA_004026705.1. Lineage (NCBI taxonomy): Eukaryota > Metazoa > Chordata > Mammalia > Afrosoricida > Tenrecidae > Nesogale > Nesogale talazaci. The sequence continues at coordinate 56,635 of PVJH01008035.1, read as the reverse complement.
GGGCATAAACAAACTATCAAACACAACAAAGGAAACACATAGTAGATGTCAAAATAGATGAGGAGCATTCACTAAAAATAGGACACTGTCTCAAATGCTAGCCCCCACCTAATTCACAAGTAAAAACTGTTTAAAACATAAAAATAAATAACAACCCAGTAATCCAAGGGAATTTTTGTCATTTTAGCAGCTCGTAGGCTAAAGTCTAGTTTAATAGCAGTATACTATTTGAGCCTTAGTGACCTCATGGTTGCTCGCAAGGTGTTGGCAGTTTGAAATTACTAGCTGATCCAGGGGAGAAAGACAGGACTTTGCATGCCCATAAACAGAGTCTCTGAGACGCCCAGAGACAGTTCTACTCTGTCCTATAGGGCGGCTAGGAGTCGGCATCGACTCTATGGCAGTGAGTTTGCGTTTTGTAGTATTTGATACCCTCTTTTAAGTAATCCTTTAAGCTTTGATCTCCACAAATAAAATTTCCTCTGTAATCTTTTTACCACTTTTTATATCATTATACCTCCCCAATAGTACAATTTCTTAAAGTGCCAAAAGTGAATATGCTCATTAACTGTTGAACTCCGTATCATATGAAATACACAAAAATATGTAAGGCTGAAATTTTACACATTAATGTTTCAGAATTCTTTTATTTGGAGCTGATCTCTCTAAAGAACATCCTTTAATTAGTTCAATTTAGTATCAGTCTAGGGTTTTCTTCACCTAAAGAACTTGTAAATTGTCTCCTAAAATTCATTTAATTGGGGGTTCTTACAGCTCTTATAACATTCCATATATCAGTTTTATCAAGTATATTTGTACAAATGTTGTCATCATCATTTCCAAAACATTTTCTATTTGGGTCCTTGGTATCAGCTTTTCTTCCCCCACCACCCTCGTTCCTCCACTCACCCACCTTTATGAACCTTGATCAATTATATATTGTTATTCGTGTCTTATGCTGTCCTTTGTCTCCCTTCTCCCACATTTCTGTTATTTGTCCTCGTGTATGTGTGTGTGTGTGTGTGTGTGTGTGTGTGTGTGTGTGTGTTGGGTGGGGGGGAGTGGTGGTGGCTATATATCCAATCTTGTGATGGGTATCCCCTTTCCCCTCTGTGACCATCCCCCTACTCTCATGATATCACCACTCCCACTGCTGTTCCTGAGTGGTTTATCTGTCTTGAATCCCACGTCTTGAGATCTCTTAGCTGTACCAATGTGTGTGGTTAGGTTAGCCATATTTGTAAGGTTGAAGTAGATCATGGTAGTGGAGAAGGAGGAAGCATTCAGGAACGAGAGGAACAATGTGTGTTTCATCTGTGCTATACTACATCATGGTTGAATTATCCCTTCCATATAACCCTTCTGTGGGGGAATATCCAATTTTCTACAGATGAGTTTTGAGTCTCCACTCCAAACCCCCTCTTTGCGTCAATATAGTTGTGTGTTTGGGATTTTTTAATACCTGATATCTGATCCTGTCGATACCTCATGATCACACAGGCTGGTGTGCTTCTTCCATGTGGACTTTGTTGCTTCCCTGCTGGACTGCTTGTAAATTATCTTCATGCTGATATACCATAAAACGTAATTATTATTAGTATAAAGTTTTTCAATATGATGACTTGATTTAGTTTAACAAATGTACATTTTTTTCATAGTGTAATCATTTGGTAGAACTAATGTTAGCTTAATCAATCAGTTTAGGAATATACATGAGTAAGGGACCGTGTGACTAATGGATAAGGCTTCAGAATATACATGAGGAGTATAAAAAGCTACATGTGCATTTTGCTTAACAGTGTTAAATCAGAAAAGACATAGTTGTTTATATTAAACAAAAATATCTAAAAGTTCTGTTTGCCAAAGATTTACCTAATGAACATTAGTTTCTCTCTATTATGTCATTTCATAAAAGTGAAAATATACAATATTTATGTGTGTGCCTAGGTTGACTTATTTTGCATGATGCAATGTCCTCTGGGCTCATCCACATTGTAAGATGTTTGAACAACTCAGTTTTCTTTATCATTGAATAGTATTCCATTGTATGTACATCCCACATTTTGACTTTTCCATTCATCCAGTAATGAACCTATGAGTAATGACCCTGTGAGTCAGGGTATTGTTCGGAGTATGAGATGTTATTACAGAAGAGATCAAGCAGCTTACTTGTTATGTAGGAGCTGGAAAAAATTTCCATCTACATGATGCTTCTGCCTAGAATTCTTTTCAAGTGAAATGTCAGGAAGAACTTGGAAAAATGATGTAGATATTTGAAGTCTATGGAAGCAAAAGAAACAAATATTTAGAACAAGACCTTAAAGCCAAATGATAATACATTCCTGATGATAACAAATATCCTTTTACACCTACTCAAAAAGTCTTCAGAGTACTGTAATAAAAAGTGGGTTAAAGTGGCATAAGATTACCAATAGCAAAAGAAGTTAAAGAATGCCAATGAAGCTAGAAAGACATCTGTGAAGGAAGAAAAACAACTTTAAGAAGGGTTGTTAAAGTCTCCCCTGTAATACTTATAATTACAGAAAGGGACCCATATTATTCTGCCTCGGTGCGTTTGTACATTCTATAGTCAGTTTTTTATAAGTAATAGGCGCTGAAGCTTAGTTGACATCCAGGTTTTGTCATTGAGTCAGTACAGAGATAATCTAATCTATAATATTTATATCTGGCTAAGCAAGATTATCTTTAAAGGGCCCTTGTAGATTCTAGTTTTCATAAAGTCAAAAAATGATCATTAGTGTTCATGATGACCCCAAAACCCCCAAACCAAATCTGTTGTTCTTGAGTTTCTTCCTACTCATAGTGACCCTGTAGGACAGAGTAGGCTTGCTGGATGGGTTTTTCAAGACCATAATTCTTTATGGAAGGAAAGGGCAGTATCTTCCTGCTATACACACTCTGGTAGGTTTGAACCACCACCTTTTCACTTAGCCGCCCAAGGCTTAAGTCAGCGCTCCCTGTGGCCACTATAAATTCTGAGATGATTCAGGAATTATTTGGTTAATATAGTTAAATTGTTCCAATTCTTTGAAAATATACGATCCTGACTGGAAAATTTTACCAATCAATTGGAATATTTAGTTTACCAAAGCACACCGTTCTCTATTCATTCTGGGCCATTTGCTATTTAATTTTTTTTCCCTATTCTTATAGATCGATTTTTGTTTTTCTTAAAAGAAGGGGGAATTGGGCTGAGCCCCAGTGGCGTAAGTAATTGAGTGCGGACTGCGGCCCATGGGCTTGGCGGTTCAAATCCAACGGTGGCTCTCAGGAGCAGCACTGGGTAGCTCCCACAACCACCAGAGGGCAGTGATGTCCCCCCAAAAGAAGGGGGAATTGTAAGGGAATAGATAAAAGGATTAGATCCTTGGCTGTAAAGATTCCTTTGGATTGCTTTTAGCTGTAGCAACTTGTTTTCTTGCAGAGATGAAGCATCTGGTTTTTGTTATCTCAATGATGCTGTCCTGGGAATATTACGACTGCGACGGAAATTTGAACGTATTCTCTATGTGGACTTGGATCTGCACCATGGAGATGGTAAGGCCTTTAGCTTCAAACACGTTTCCATGCTGGGACTGCAGACTTTTTTCAGCAAAGCAGCTTCTGGGAAATTGTTGAGAGGAGAAATGCCTGTGACAATGAAATTTATTCTTAATTGAAAAGTTTAAAGTAAGTAGTATATATATTCTTATCACTGATGAAATTTCTGCCTTGCCAACCAAGTTGCTCTAAATACCAAAGTAATGCTAAATGCCAGATATTCAAATAAAGAATGTTAAACAGTAGAAATGTTACGTAGTATTTATTTCAGTACTCAGTAACCTCCCCAGTGCATTTTCACAGGTTGTTAGTGTACTCTGGGGTTAAACCTAACAGTGTTCTCTTCTCCTTGATGTTTCTATGTGATGTTAGGTAAAATGGATGTGTGGTGTACAGATGACTTTTTAACCAATAAAGAGTGAAGATTTTGTTGTGATAAGAACCCATACCATTTTCATTCTTTGGCTAAAATATTTCATCCTGCACAAATCCAGGATATCCTCCCAAGGAGAAGCTCTAGAAATCTGCATTAATTCCATTAATCCCGTCTCAGAAAATTCCACCAAAAAGGCTTAAGGAACTCTCCTATATAGTTTGCATCTAGAATGTAAAGATTTTGTAACAGGTACTCTCGATCTGTTTATTTGATGTTCTTTTGTGAACTGCACTATTCCCATTGATCCAGGATCACTTACTTAGCTAGTAAGTGTTTGGCTTAAGATATTTACCACTTCTTTCACACATTAGTGATTGTTGCTTCCATGTTTCCAGGGGTTTGGGGAGGTGAATTAATATAATCGAGGCATAAGAGAATGAAGCAATCATACATTGAGATTATGGGTCAATTCTGCTGCCCAAACAGACAAAGAAGGGAGCAATTGTGGGGGAAACCTTTCAAGGGAACAGCGACTAGATCAGTGGTTCTCAACCTGTGGGTCGCTGCCCTTTTGGAGGTTGAACGGCCCTTTCACAGGGATCATCCAATTCATAACAATAGAAAATTACAGTTATGAAGTAGCAACGAAAATAATGTTATGGTTGGGGGGTTAGCAGCATGAACTGTATTACAGGGGTCATGGCATTAGAGAGGTTGAGAAACACTGGCCTAGATTGATGCCACCTTGGAACAGTGGCAGAAAAGTAAAGATAGCAGAGAGAAGAGATTTACAACAACCAAGACAGAACTTTGAGAACCATTTTTGTGAATAACTGGGTTTTTCAGTCAGTGCAAAACAATGTTGCTCAGAGACCTTCCACAACCTCTTATTTCCTAAAGTGAGAGAGCCCATTTGGCTGATCGCTTGTTTTAGCATGGTCAACAAACTAGGAATTATTTCTACATTTTTGAAGGGTGGTAAAAGGAAAAAAATATATATATGCGAGAGACTTAGTTTGTAAAGTTTATGCTACTCTTATTTACTATCTGACCATTTAATATTCTGACCCCTGGTCTATAGTAATGGTCCTCACACTTGAACGTGTGTCAGCTGAAGAACTCGGGAGCTTGGTTTAAAACAAAGATCCTTGGGCCATGCCCATGAGATATTCAGACTTAGTAACTTTGGTATGAAACCTGGGAATTTACATTTTAACAACATTCCAGTTAGTCCCTAGACCACACCTTAAGCAATAGTGGTCTTCAATGTAAGGTCCACCCCACCCCCCCACCGCCTAGCTTTTAAGGCCTACTTCAAATTCATCTGCTCATATGTCCAGTCTTACCTTCTACTACTTACTTGCCCGACTAGTCTACTCAGTAATTCATAGAGATATTTCACTTATTCTTATTTACTAGCTTTCCTTCACTTTTTCTTAACTTAGTTTTGTTTTCTCTTCCATTTTTTTGTATCTACAAATTCTGCCCATTAACTCAAGTTCTTACAGTGACAGATTTGCCCTGACCACTTTAGCCCCAGTGTTCTTTTCCTTCTCTCAAGTCCTCTATTATTTATCTATGTCTAGTTACATATTGTCTGTTAAATTTTTAGTGATCCTAGGTATTCTCTCCTTTAGAAATTAATGAGTTTCTTGAAAGCAGGTATCAAATTGTTTACTTTTTTCTCTCAGGTGCAATGAGTGCCTTGATCAGACCATATGTATACGAGACATGTATATGGTGGTGATTCAGTAAAATATTTGTTGAGTACTTATGAAGTACTAACTTCATTGATATCACAACTTGAAAAGAGAGCAACTCAACTAAACCATCAAGGAACCCTAGTGGTGCAATGGTTAAAGCTTGGCTGCTAAGCAAACGGTTTCTGGTTCAAATCCACTCAGTGGCCCTGTAGGAAAAAGATCTAGTGATCTGCTCTCATAAAGAGGATAGCCTCGAAAACCCTGTATAGCAGTTCTACCCTGTCATATGGGTCTCTGTGAGTAGAAAAATTAACTCAGTGGCACCGAACAACAATGCTAAAAATATAAGAATGAAATAAGATTGTCACCTGACACTGCTTTTTATTTGCAATGCTATTGCTACACCAGTTAGAGTTTCCTGTTTTAGCCAGCTTTTATGGTGTGTTTCATTTCAGTTTATTTCCCCTCTTCACCACCTTCTTTCCACTAACCCTCACCCCACCTGCAAACCCTTACACATTTGCTTTGCGCTTCTTTTTCAATGTTTATATTTTTATTGATCACTTTATTGGGGGCTGTTACAAGCATTCTAACAATGCATAAATCAGTTGTGTCAAATGAATGTGTGTAGATGCTGCCATCATTTTCAAAGCATTTTCTTCCTACTTGAGCCCGTTGCCCTCAGCTGCTTCACATTTGGTTTATTGTAAACAACCTCCCATGAATCCATAACTGACATCATGTAGTGACATCACTGATGGCTCTTATCCTGTCCTCACCATCTTTCATTTTCCTAACAACTCTTCTCTTTCCCACTAAACCCCATGCCCTCAACCCATCTCTGGCCTCTTTTAAGTACAATTTTATGACAGTGCCTCATGATATTTCCCATGAACATATAAAAAGTTATTCAGCCCCTTAATACTTAGATAAGTGCAGGTTAAAACAACCATTATTTTTGCCTTTGGTGTATTGGCCGATTAAAAAGAATAATGACATCCAAAGATCATTACAGTGTGAGAAAATGGGAGCTCTCTTACACAACTGGTCAAGATGTAAATTTGTACAACCTTTCTAGGTGGATAATCAGGATTTTCATGAATGTTCCTGGTTTATGCATCAGTTTGTAAATTGAAATGCTCTTTCATAATTTGTTTTGCTGTGCTTTTTTTTCTTTAAGTTTTGTATCTGGAATGTTTAACTGGTGTCAATGCTACCCTTGAGCAAAAGATATGGCTTGGGAAAATTTTAAATATGTACCTATGATATACATGTAAATTTAGTGTTTTAAAAGTCTGTTGATCTATAATAAAGACTGCAATTGTAAAATGACAAATTCTTTGTTTGAAGTTGCTGTTAGGACTTCCATTTTATAGACTGATTATCTGAATGTAGTACAGCTATATGAGACTCTGAGAAGAAGGCATGTTGTTTAGTTGATTTCAGCACCTAGTGGCCCTGTAGGACAGACTAGAACTGTTCCTGTGTGGTACCAGGATGTAAATCTTTGGAGAGCAGAATACTTCATCTTTCTCCTGGTGAACTTGTCTGATGACCTTGAAGTTAGTAATCCACTGTGTATTCCACTACACCACTGGAACACCTTATATATTGGTATAAGTGAGTATATCAGTCTAAGTGTTTTATGAGAGTTACTTTAAATCCATCTTTTTATCTTCTAGACCTCTATTCATTTTTTACTGTTTAAATAGATAAATATTTTTGCCTCTTGTCTTTCTCTAGGCATTATGACAGAGTTATAAAGCTGCTATTAAGGCACAAGGCAAGGAATATTTTCAGCCTTTTCTGTTTTATCACTAGAAAAATGTGTTGTAAGTTGCCCAGGGGACACTACATGACCTGCATTTATAACAAATCTGTATTATAGACAGGCAATTTTTAATTAGGTTTCATTATATAATAAGTAATGTTTGTATTGGTCATGGATTTCAAAGCATTATCACATTGTACTCCCTTGGGGAATAAATTCCCAAGAATGTATCTATAGAACCACAAAAATGAAACAAAGCATAAAACTTGTAAGATGAAACCAGTTTCCTCTATGGAGTTCTGTGATATGCAGTTGTGTGATCCTCTATGCAATTATGCGATACCTTGCCTCAGTTCTGAGCTCTAGCTCTTTCTCACCTTTGTCAAAGAGACCCCAGATATATCTATCCCATTGCTTGGAGAGAAAAAAGGTCTTCTTATACTTTGCTATAATTTTCAAAAGTAGTCCCTAAACGTCACTTGGGGCCAAAGTTCTACCTTATCCTACAGAGGCTTTTGTTATTTTTATTCTTCCGCTGTTTGTGCTCTATTTTTCTAATTCATTTTATTTAGTTAGTTCTGAATAAAGAATTTATGAATCCTTATTCATTTTTTAAGCCAATAGTACTCAACTCTGTATATTGGAATCATTTAACAGGATGATGTTTATTTAGTTTGCCTTCTTCATTCAAGGTAATATTGATTTACTGCCTTTTTAGAATCCTTTCCTCCCACTTCTGTTGCTTTTTAAAATTTCATTTGTTGGCAAATAAGAGTTCCATATATGGTTTGATTCTTCTAATCGATCTTTCTCTGGTAGGTGTAGAAGATGCCTTCAGTTTCACATCCAAAGTCATGACTGTGTCGTTACACAAATTCTCCCCAGGATTTTTCCCAGGTAAGTATTGCATTGGAGAAATAAATACTGAAATTCTCTGTATGTTTCTTATGTTTTAAGTTGAGACAGATCCATACTGTTGATACCGTATTGGTACTTTGCCATGCAAAATTGTAATATGAGTTATTAGGGTGATTTTTATAGCCAGGCAACTCACTTACCTATTCTGTACTATCCAATACTTCCTTTAATTCCTAATACCCTGATCATGAAAATGATATATTGACACTCTGACAGCCAAAGTAGCATGAAAGGAGCCCTGGTGTGCTCATTTTAATCACTTGATTGCTAACCAAAAAGTCAGTAGTTCGAGCCTATCAGTCCTCCAGAGGAGAAATATGTGTCAGGCAGTGTGTTTTCCTAAAAAAATCAAAACCTTGGAAAAACTATGGAGCAGTTTTCCTCTACCCTATAGGGTCACTGTGAGTTGGAATCAACTCAATGGAAATGAGTTGATTAAGTAGCATGTAAAAGTCATTTTGATCCAGCAAGATGGAAACCAAGATTTTTCCATTTCTATATGGTTTTCCTATTTCTCCAACATTGTTCAGAACAGTGACCTCTCCATATTACTTTTCTTTAATTCCTTAGAAACCATCAGTTCAGGATTGTTCTCCTAACTGGTCATTTTGGTCTTAGGATTGCTACTAGACCATCCTCATTCAAGTTCTTTTATTTTCATATTATTTATAGCTGATCCTGATTCCCCTCCTCATTCTGTTTTACAGGAACAGGTGATCTGTCTGATGTTGGCCTAGGGAAAGGGCGATACTATAGTGTCAATGTTCCCATTCAAGACGGCATACAGGATGAGAAATACTTCCACATCTGTGAAAGGTATGGAACGCATGCTGAGCCAGAAACCAAGGAATATGTATATATAATTTTGAAATTAGTGTACACTTTATTAACAGTTCTGGAAGACAATGGGATGACATCTACAAGTCTCTTCTAATACAGTTGGAGTTTTTATACTTTTTGAGTGTCAGAACATTTATCTTGTTACACTTTTTCCAAAGGTATGATAGCCTTCCCACCTGGTAGTACAATCTGTATTCCACTGAGCCACTGGATTTACATCATGGAACATGGATGCCCATTCTTACTTGGACAATATTAATGTCCTTAAAAAATCTATCTCTGGTTACCCTCTTTAACACGTGATCTCATACCTCTCTGTTTTCTTTCGTACTTAATTCTCTTTGTGATAGGATGAGATGGCCCCAATCTCATAGAATTTTTGTTTTCAAGAAACAATTTGAAAAAGACAATCAATGCATATCCACATTGCTTTTTAATGCTGCTTAATGTGCTTACTTGATCAGATAACCATCAATTTGTTCAAGTGGTTGGACCAGAGCCCTGTTCCTGCTTTTACCCAGTATTATTAAGGCCTTATCAAGAAAGAATTTCTTTGCCTGCTATTTCTTTGCTAAAGAAATTTGTATGTATATGATTTTCTTAGGCTGGGAGGGTTAGTTCCAATTTTCTAGTATTGAAATCTGTACTTCCCTCTACTGATGTGAATATTGGAAAATTGACTATAATTTGTTATTGTACAATCTTGAGTTCTAATTATTGTATTAAAAGTAGCATGTGGAATCCCTTTTATACTGTGGTCAATGATTGAATTGCAGTCACTTGTAGGCTGACACATTTGTTTCCATGTTTTGGTCATTGGGGCTGAAGATCCCTACCAAATTGTGGCGCTAAACTCATATTTATGAATATTGAAATTGGTCAGACAAAAAAATTTTTTTTGCAAATAGAAGCAGAGAAAATGAACCCAGAATTCATCATGTATGTCAACATTATTTAAGTATATGGGGTTTGAAGGAGTCATGGTGACACAGTGATTTCAGCTTGCATAAAGATAACAACCATGGAAATCCTAAGGGGAAAGGGGAAATTATGTTGTCTTGCATAGGGTCAGTGTGATTTTTAATCAAGTGTAAATCCACTCAGTAGCAAAAATTTTAGTTTTCTTAATGAAGATTGGGTCATAGCACTCCTATAAGATAGAGTAAAATTTCCCTATATAGTTGCTATTAATCAGAATTGATTACAACTACACAGAACACAGCACAATACTTGAAACAGACTTAAACTCACTATAATCCAGTCATTTCAGACTTATGGTGATACTATAGGGAAGGGTAGAACTGCCCCCATGGGTTTCTAAGACTAACTCTTCATGGAAGTAGAAAGCCTTATCTTTCTCTGCAGAACAGAGAAAGATGTTTTGAACTGCCGACCTTGAGGTTAGCAGCCCAACTTGTAACCTATACGCCATCAGGGCTCCAAAAAACACTAGCGGGAAGTTAATAAGGGGATATGGTTTTGATTTCTTCCTTACTCTGCTCGGATTTCTCCCAATCACTGGTACACTCAAAGACTTTCCAAAGGAGCCTGCATTGATTATTATCATTGGAAATTAGATAAACAAAATGGAATGATTAAAACATAAAAGCTTTATGCTTCAGTGGGTCCTCTTAATTGAAACAATTTAGTAAATTAAGTCATCATTCAGCAACACTAGCCTCTTCATAATTTTACAAATTTTGATCATGTACCCTGGCTGTTGTTGATATTAGGTCCCATCGAGTCGGTTCTGACCATTAGTGGCCCTATACATAGCAGAACAAAGCACTGCCCCGTCCTGTGCCGTCTTCACAACTGGTCCTTTGCCTGAGCCCATGATTGTAGCCACTGTCAATCCATTTTGTTGATGGCCTTCTTTTCTTCCCTCTACTCCACTTTATCAAGCATGGTGTCCTTCCCAGAGACTGGTCTCTCTTGGCAAGACGAGTATGTCCAAAGTGTGTAAGACTAAATCTTGCCATCCTTGCCTCTAAGAAACACTCTGGCTGTTCTTCCAAGACTGATCAATTTACCCTTTTAGCCGTTCATGATTCTTTAAATATTCTTCTCTAGGACTGTAGTCCCTTGACTACCTCCGTATTTTCTTCCTTAAGAAGTCTTTATGGAGCTTGCCATTGATGGTTTTAATCTTTGATCTTGTGATACAGTGAATTACCCAATGGGGCCCTTTTCCCCATGCCTGGTCATGTCATTTCAACATAATGATCAGGTGGGAGTATGCAATTAAATTGATTGTGGCCCACCCAAGGACTCAAATAACTTGCTAACAATGTATAAGCATAAATCATAAATATATAACAATAAATAACTCTAACAAAGAGTTTGGTCAGTGTTTCCATTGTCCCATCCCAGAGGTATTAAAAAGGGTACCTCCCTACTAGCAAGAGAGAAGAGCTAAGAATGGAGTGCATCCTTTGGACCTGAAAGCCATGTGTTGATGACTTCTTATGCCCGGGAGGGAGGGACAAGGGTGGGGGGAGGGAGAGAGAGAGAGAGAGAGAGAGAGAGAGAGAGAGAGAGAGCTATAACACCAGAGACAGCATGAGACAATAGGCAATGGTTGAAAAATAGCAGCAGGAAAACCAAGAGATAAGTACAAAATGGCACAATAGGCTTCCAAATCCACTGAACAAGAAAGCTGAGAGTTTTGGGGTAGGAGACTTAAAGCCATGCTTGCCCATGCATGGAGCAGAAGGATGAGCTGAGACTTTATTGCAGAGTACAGTAGCTCTAAACACTTACTGGTAGAGTTAAAGAGTTGATGTGATCCAGCAGGTCAGGATAGGCCCAGGGACCAAGGGAGAGAACTAACGCTGCCCTGACTTGAGAACCATATCCAGGGTCATTCCTGATCCTGAATTAAAATCTAATCCTACCTTAATAAACCCCAAAAACATAATGCTGGGGTCATGATTATATGGCCTTTGCAATGAGTTACTGAATCTATCTCTCTTAGTTACCTAGTATTTCTATAACAGAAATAACAAACGGGTAGCTTTAACAAGCGGATTTATTTTCTGACACATTCGTAGGTCAGAAATCTATCTTTAGGACATCAGGGCTAGGAGAAAGCTTTGTATCTCTGCTGGCTCTTCTAATAAATAGGTCCGCCTAGTGTCTGGGCATCAATTTTTCCCGGGTCTAGGAGGTCCTAAGTTCAGGGATTCTGGGTCCAGAGAATGCACTCTGCTCCTAGCTTTTCTTTCCTGGAGCTAAATATCTCAGATCTCTACTGATTTGTTTAATCTTTCATAGCTCAAAATAATATGACTCAAGTTATAACCTAATCCTTGATTATACCCTGACTCCTTGAGATAACTGCCTCTAAATGAGCGGGAGTACAAATTGGGGACCCAAAGCCTATCTGTAGGTAACTGAACATCCCCTCCACAGAAGGTTCACATGGCGGAGACAAGCCAGTCAGGGTTCAGTGTAGCCATGATGAAACATACAACTTTCCTTTATTTCTTTAAGGCTTCCTCCCTTCCCACCATGATCCCAATTCTACTTTACAAATTCGGCTAGACCAGAGGATGTATACTGGTACAGATAGGAACCGGAAACTTAGGGAATCCGGAACAGATGGTCCTTTCAGGATCAGTGGTGAGAGTGACGATACCAGGAAAGTGGAGGGGAAGGTCAGGTAGAAAGGAGGAACCGATTACAAGGATCTACATGTAACCTCCTCCCTTGGGTACAGGCAACAGGAAAGTGGATGAAGGAAGACATCGGACATTGTAAGATATGACAAAATAATTATTATTTTAAATTATCAAGGGCTCGTAAGGGGGAGGTGGGGTGTTAGTCCGGGTAGACTAGAGGAACAAATTCAAGGATACACATATCGATATAAGGAAAGGGTTTATATACAAAAGGAATGGGACATGGAAAAAGCAGCCCAGCCCAGTCCAGTTTAAAGTCATAAGTCCGATATTAACCCATATGCCCGAAATCAGTCTTTAAGGTTTCTGACTCACGAAGTCACAGGTCAGTGGGTGCAGAATCCCGGTGCTGGCAGGGCACCTCGCCTCCAGGGCTCAGGGTCCATCAACAGCAGAAGCAACTCAATGCTAGCAGGGGTCTCCATCTGGCTGCCCCACCTTCAGAGGTCTGGCTCCATCAGGGCAAAGCTGTGTGGTCTCTCCGCCGGCTCCTCCAGCTTCTCGGATGCTGCCAGCTTGTTTTGTCCATGATTAATTGCTTCTGAGACTAACTCCCAACCACTGGGGAAGATAGCTTCTCATCTTCACGAGGGAAATATCGCGAGACTTCCCAGAAGTCTCAGGAGAAAGGCATGCCCACATAGAGGCCTCATTGGCTGCTCAATGGCTATCTCCAGATTAACAGGCTAGACTCCACCCCTACATTTCAATCATAAAATTAACATAAGCATATGACTGCCACAGGGGATAATGGGGAGAGAGGGAAAAATGGGGAACTGATACCAAGAGCTTAAGTAGAAAGCACATACTTTGAGAATGATGAGGGCAACAAATGTACAAATGTGCTTGACATGCAATGGATATATGTATATATTGTGATAAGAGTTGCATGAGGCCCCACTAAAGTGATTTTTTAAACAGATAACTGTCTCTAATCCTCCCATATCAACATCATAGGTTAAGTTAGACTTTATAATACACAGGATAATTAAGTCTGATCACAAAATGGAGGAGTATTACATAATGCTGATACTCATGGCTAACCCTGTTGGCGAATATTTTTTAGGGCTACAATTGAATGTATAACATCAGCAAAGAAGTGGGAAGGAGGGATGGTGTCAGATTTGATAAATAGCTTGGAGGTATGTTTGACCTCCATTGGGCTATTGATACTGATGATGATTCTGACCCCACTGTGAAGTTAGGCAAGAAGGCTCAAAGCCTTCAAACCACAAATTTTCACAAATCTTAGTTGCAGTAATGTGTAAAGGTATTCAGATCAGAATTGCATGTGTAACTTAACTAGTGAGGTGTCTGTGATTCTATGTGAAAGGAGGATAATTATTTTGTCCTTTTCAATCCCTTTCTTGACTCCACCCCAAAACTCAGCTTCTGATGCATAGAGTGAGTGACCTTATAGGACAGAAGTGCCCCTGTGAGTTTCTGAGACTGAAAATCTCTACAGGAGTAGTATGTCTCATCTTTCTATCTCGGAGTCACTGGTGGTTTTAAACTGCTGACATTTCCGTTATCCCCACCTGTAACACACTTTTCACCAGGGTTCCTTTCTTTTCATTTTGTGCCCAACATTTTATTGCCTTTATTTGTCATAACAGGAAGTTAGGTTGTTTCTTTTCAGCATTCTTGACCCAATATTTCTTAGAGCTTTTTTTCTGGGTCTTTAAATGAAGGATCAGTACTCATTATCCCTACAAAGTATAATTTGCAGTACCTGGCCTTTCCTAAATATCGGGTACATGTTCTTATTGAAGCTGTTCTGTCCATCAAACACCCTCTGGGAGTTTCCTTTTTCCCTATCAACTCAGCATTTCACTGCCTGGGAAAGATTTTAGTATAAACTGCAGATTTGAGATGTTTCATTAATAGCCCTTCCCAGCTCCCTGCCAAGAGACTACATGATATGTTCTTCATTCCGAAAGATATCTATTTTCCCCCTTATTTTCTGTTTTTTTTTTCTTCTATAGACAAAACCCAAACCAAATTCACTGCCATGGAGTCGATTTGGAATCATAGTGACCATACAGGTCAGGGCTGAACTGCCCCTGTGGGCAGTTCTGAGATTGTAATTCTTTACATGAGTTGACAGCTGTGTCTTGCTTCTGTGGCGTGAATGGCAGTTTTGCGGTGCTGATCTTGTAGTTAGCATCCCAATGCGTAGCCACTATGCTACTGGGACTGCTCTATGTAAACCATTTCCTACCGTGTGCTCGTCTTACAAAACCCAAACCCCCTTTTAAAATCTTATGGTGTTTTTTAAACTGTTTATTGTGAATTGGGTGAAGAGTTACGGACACGGTCATAAGTTGTACATTCCACAATGCATACATGTTCTAGTTCATGTAGTACATTGCATTTCTTTCAGGGGAACATTATCTGTCTCACCTTTCCCTCCCTTTGCTGTTTCAATTCCTCCTTCTTTCCTAATCCTTCTGAACTTTGTCCTTGGGTAAATGCTCCCGTTCAATTCCCTTAAGAAGATTATTCTAAGTTGTGCTACATATCTCAATAGGGTTATTATTGTTCTTGTAAACCTGTCAACTTGGGGGTTGAAAATTGAGCTACAAGGGTTTTATACCTGAACAGTGGCCAAGTACCAGAGTCTCAAGAGTTCCACCAGTTTCTAGCCTACCAGAAAGCTTAACATCTCCTTCATCATTTTGAGTTTTGTTACACATGTTTATCCTACTCTGTTCTGTACCTTCTAATGTAATCCCTTGCAGAAGAGTTAATAGTTGTACCCCGGCACTATCTAATTTTACTAGTCTCAGGGTTCTGAAAATTGATGTTCAAGTAGTCCATTAGAGTAACTGTTTCCATGTTTCCTTAATTTGTATCACTGTTTGCTCTGGACAGGAATAGGCCAAGAGACCAATAGTTGCACTTTTGATGGCCACTTACCAGCTTTTTTTTTCTTCCAAAAAACCAGGGTACAGGAAAAGGGGGTATAGGGAGAACTGATAGCAATGATGACTGTTCAACCCTACTTTAGGAGAATGAATAGCAGAACTGTAAGTGAATGGATACATTGGATGGTGTGAAATATGGCAAATTATATATATATATATATGTGGGTGTGGGGGGGGTCCTAGAAATAGGAGAGGAAAGGGATAAAGATGATTAATAAAAAATAGTTAATGCTATAGGATTTAAAATACTATTGAGATAAGAGGTATAGTCATATTTAGAAAAGTTTTTTAGACTAAAGTACATGGGATGTCCTTGTATACATATTAAACACTTAAGTGACTGAATCTCGTTTATAGAAAATTATAAAGATTAGACACAGGTCACAAAGTTCAATATCACTCATTTACTATGGTAGAGCTAACTAGGACTACAGAACTAAGATATGTATTTAAAGGATAAGAAAGCATGAAAGCAGCAAATGGCAATCTTAGTTGCCTGTTATTGAACAACCTGAAAGGCAAGAAATATGAACTAAATCCATGACCTTGGGGGAGCAGTATTCCTCCGCTCTCTCTAGAGTGTTACTTCTCCAAAGTAGTATCTCAACTCCAGAGGAGTCTATCAATTCCTTCAATTTGCGACAGGTATATTTAAAGTTAAGTCTAGTTCACTTAGTGGGTTTTCTGACTCAGATCCTTCTAATGTGGTCTATGTAGTATATTATACACATTGAGAAGACAAAAATCTAAAGTCTTGGTGGCCAAGGAAAGAAAAAAAACTCACTTAAAAATGCATAATTAGCCATGTAGTGCAGAGTGGATTCTCACCCTTGGGAGTCCAATCCAAGTGTTTTCATAAGAGCACGCTGACCTTCCCACCCCCTCCACCCTGTAAATAAGTAAGTTACTCTTAGAAACAGACATATCCCACTCCTCTTGGTCATGAATCTCCACAGGAGTATACTGAACACCAATGTAAATAGTGAAAAATAGTACCATGGGGCATTACCACAAGGTACAGAGTGTTCTGCCCTTTCCCACTACCTCCAACCTAATGAGAAACTGTCACCACATGAGCTGAAGCCTCCCCTGGAGAAGTGCTCTTTATGATTTACAAATTGAGAATTGTTAGATAGTCATACCAACCCATTGCTTGGGGGACCAGATTGATGTGAAAGCCACTGCCTGTATTTGTTTTGGTCCTTATAGAAATGGTCTTATACAATGCTTGCCCTTTTGTGATTGACTAACTTAACAGAATATTCTCCCAGTCCAACCATGCTTCTTGGTTTGATCATTTTTTTTAAGTTATACACAGTTTTTTATCCATCCCTTTACGGATGGTTTCTTTGGCTGCTACCAGCTTTGTGCTATTGTGAACAGTGCTAGAATTATTTGATGAATACATACATCTATTAATGTTATATCTTTTACTTCTTTAGGGTATATACCCAGCAGAAGAAGTATTGCTGTGTCATATGGTATTTTTCATCCCCAGTTGTGGTTTTACGTATTGCCGTATCACTTTCCACAATGGTTGTGTATGTTTACAGACCCACTATCAGTATATGAGAATTCTAATCTCTCTACACTTTCTTCAGCATTTGCTGTTTTGTGGTTTTTTAAAAAAAAAATTTGGCTATCATTGTTGGTGGTTAATTGATAAAGTAATAGTCGTTTTGATTTGCATCTTCCAAAAGGCTAATTCTCAAGATCATTTTTTTCATTTATTTGTTAGTCATTTGAGTATCCTTTTCCTTTTTTGGTGTGAACTGTCCATTCATGTCCTTGGCATATTTTTTGATTGGATCATTTGTTTTATTCTTTCTGTGGATTTTAGAGATTGGTCCTTTTTCTATTGTGCTGTTCCTGAAGACATTTTTCCCCCAATTTTTACTCTTTTATGAAGTCTTTTGATGAATATAAGTATCTAATTTTTAATGGTGCCAGTCATCTGTTTTTTCTACTGTGTGTTTTCTTCATTGTATTTGGTAGTATGCCTGTGCCTTCTACTGAAGTCCTTAAGTTTTCCCCTATTTTCTCATTGATGATCTTTATAATCCTAGGATTTCCATTTAGTTCTTTGATCCATCTTGAGTTTCTTTTTGTATATGAAATGGGGTTTTGTCTGCACCATTTGTTGAAGAAACTATGTATGTCTCACTTGATGTTTTTTTGTCCTTTTGTTGAAAATAAGTTGCCTTTAGGCAGATGAATTTATTTCTAGGTTTTCTATTCTGTTCCACTGATTTATGTACCTATCATTGTGCCAGGCTGCTTTGACTACTATGACTGTGTAATAGATTTCAAAGTTGGGCCTCCTATTTTGTTCTTCTTCTTAACGACTTCTTTGCATATCCTAGGTCCTCTCCCCCCCCCCCCCCGCTCTCCTTATGAAGTTGGTGATTAGCTTTTCCATTTCTTTAAAAAATGTGCATTTGTATTTCCTTGATGTTTTTTGTTGTTTGCTGGTTCTGGTTAAGACTTCTAGCATGATGTTGAATAAGAGTGGTGATAAGGAGCATCACTGTCTGCTTCCTGCTCACAGGGAGATGTTTTCAGTTTTCCCCAATTGAACAAAATGCAGGCGATTGCTTTTTTCATATGCAGCAGTTATCATGTTGAGAAATTGCCTTTGAGCCATATTCTTTTGAGTGCTTTCTTATCAGGAATGGGTGTTGAATGTTACCTTTTCTTCATCTATTTATATGATCATGACTTTTAAGACCTTAATCGTCCATGATCTAGAAATTGTTTCTGCTGATAAGGGTATTTGTTCCCATATAAATTCTTTAGGGCCCAGAAGGCATCTGGGGGCAGGGTAGCTCATTATGGAAGCAATATTTGTCTTTGGCACTGCAAGTTCTGCTGGTCTGACGAGGTAGTTCCTGCACCTCTAAATACAGTGGTGGTACAACAGGAACCTGATTAACGTTGCTCAGACCTCCAGCAAAGCAGGATCTGTGCAGGTGTACGTGTGTGTGTGTGTGTGTGTGTGTGTAGTGGGAGGGGCTGGTCATTATGTTTATTGTTATCAAACATAATCAGAAGCATTTAAGAAGCTAATTTAGTTCAAGGACAAGATTCATAAAAGATTGCTCGATTTACTTAAAATTTTAATTCACTTGATTAATTTATTAATCACTTTATTGGGGGGGTGCTCATACATCTCTTATCACAATCCATCCATCCACCCATCCATCCATCCATCCATTGTGTCAAGCACATTTGTATATTTGTTGCCATCATCATTTTAAAACCATTTTCTTTCTATTTGAGCTCATGATATCAGCTCCTCACTTTTTCCCCTGCCTCCCCCACCCTCCTCTTTCAAAAACCCTTGATAATTTATAAATTGTTGTTTTTTCATGTTTTACACTTACCGATATGTCTCCGTTGATCTACTTTTCTGTTGTCCACCCCCCAGGGAAGAGGTTATATATACATCATTGTGATAGGTTCCCTCTTTCTCCCCCACCTTCACTTTACCTTCCTGGTATTGCTGCTCTGATTATTGGTCTTGAGGGGTTTATCTGTCGTGACTTGATTTACTTTTACAGAAACTGTGTTACCCCCCTCCTACATTAATTTGTTCATTTCTACATATAGGAATCTAGAATTAATGATTTTTCCAGTTTTCCTACTAAAGAGACACATATCGGTTCATGGTTCCCTGGGCCTCTTTTACCTGTGGAACCACATTAGAAATTCACATAGTGATCACTGATGTTTTTGTTAGAGATACTATGATTTTTTTCCCTATTATTTCCTTCAGAAGTCAAATCTGGTTAAGGTGTTATAGGAAAGCATTTATGATTCCTAAAGTGCCAGAAAACTTCTTGCATTTCCCATCTGTTGAGCTAAAGTCCTTCAACAAGAAACAAATAATTTTATTCTGCAGCTAAAAATAGACTTTAAAAGTATAGATGAGGGCTGAGCACCAGTGGCATAGTGGTTGTGCGCGGGACTGCGGGCAACTGGGACGGAGGTTCAATTCCAGCAGTGGGGCTGGGCCTCCTACTCCCACCGTCGGAGAGCAGTGATGCCCCCCCCCAAAAAAAAGTATAGATGAGTATTATAATATCCTTTAATAAGTTATACACCTATAAAATGAATTTGAAAAAGGGTTTTGTGGTGACTATACAACTATTATTTTATATATTTTTAAATCATTTTATTGGGGTCTCTTACCGCTTTTATAAGAATCCATATATCAATTGTATTAAGCACATTTGTACAAATGTTGCCATCATCATTTTCAAAACATTTTCTTTCTACTTGAGCCCTTCGGTATCAGCTCCTCTTTATTCCCCTCCTCCCCCACCCTCACCCTTGGGACCCCTTGATAAATTGTAAATTATTATTATTTTCATAACTTACTATTCGCTATCTACCGTAACCCATATTTCTGTTGTTCATCCTGAGAGGGGGTTGGTGAGGCAGTTATACGTTGTGTTAGTCCGGGAAAACTAGAGGAACAAATTTATAGACTTACATATGGATATAAGGAAAAGGTTTATATACAAGAGGAATGGGACATTGAGAAGGCAGCCCAACCCAGTCCAGTTCAAAGTCATAAGTTTGATATTAACCCATATCCCCAATATCAGTCTATAAAGTCTCCTTCCGACTCATGAAGTCACAGGCCAGTGGGTGCAGTGTCCCAGCGCTGACAGGGGTCTCCCCATGGCTACTCGCTTCCAGGGCTCAGGGTCCATCAACAGCATTCTCTGGTGGCAGAAGCAACTCATTGCTGGCAGGGGTCCCCTTAAGGCCTCTCCAGTTTCAGAGGTCTGGTTCCATCAGGGCAAGGCCATGTGGCTTCTCCTCCAGCTCCTGCAGCAGCTTGGGCACTGCCATCCTTGTCTCTGAGATTAACTCCCAATAACTAGGGAGATAGCTTCTCATCTCCATGAAGGAAATGTCACGAGATTTCCCAGAAGTCTCAGGAAAAAGCCATGCCCGCACAGAGGCCTCATTGGCTACTCAATGGCTATCTCCAGATTAACAGGCTAGACTCCACCCCTACATCTCAATCATGAAATTAACATAAGCACATGACTGCCACATATGTCAATCATTGTGATCGGTTCCCCCATTCTCTCCTTTCTACCCTCCCCCCCCTTTACTGTACCGGCATGGTATTTCTACTCTCATTACTGTTCCTGAGGGATTTATCTGTCCTGGGTTCCCTGTGTAGAGAGCTCTTATCTGTAGCAGTGTACGTTTCCCTGTCCAACTTAGCTTGTAAGGTAGAACTGGGGTCATGATAGTTGCGAGGGAGGAAATATTAAGAACTGGAGGGATATAAGAACTGCAATTGTGTGTTTTGTCAGTGTTATACTTCACCCTGGCTGGCCCGTGCCTTCCTCGTGACCATTCTGTGAAGTGATACCCAATTGTTTACACATGGGCTTTGGGTCGCCATTCTACCCGCCCCCCCCCTCCATTTCCATTGATATGATAGTTTGTTTTGGATCTTCTCATGCCTGATTCCTGATCTTGTTGACACCTTAGGATCACACAAGCTGGTGCGCTTCTTCCATGTGGACTTTGTTGGTTTCCTGCTAGATGGCCACTTGTTTAACTTCAAGCCTTTAAGACCCCAGACACTATATCTTCAAATAGCCAGGCACTATCAGCTTTCTTCACCACATTTGCTTATGCACCCACATTGATTTTAGCAATTGTGGTTGATAGGGTGAGCATCACAGCATGTCAGTTTATTAGAACAAAGTGTTCTTGCATTGAAGGAGGACTTGAGTGGAAGTCCAATGTCCATCTGCTACCTTGATACATAACATATAAACATATGTACATAGACCTATATTCCTATCATTATATATTAATCTATTTACATACATGCATGCCTATATTTATACCTCTATAAATGCCATTTACCTCCTAGTTCTTTTCTTTAACTTCTTCCTGTCCAACTATCATGTTCAACCTTCATTCAGAATAGCTCCTTAGGGCTAATCAAGCACTTCATGCATTTTGATCAAAGATTCCATAGAAGAATCCTGACATAAGAGGGGAAATGCAGAACAGAATTTTATATTCTCAAGGACTCCAGAATTTTTGGAGTTATGGGAACTGAATGAACCCCTGAAATTATTGCCCTGAGGTAATCTGTAAACCTTAAACCAAAAATGTCCTTTGTGATCTCTTTAAAACCAAACAATAATATAACTTAACTAGTATAAAAGGTCTGCCTTGAGCATTTTGTTCTTATAACATCTATGTTATATTGTTCAACTTGAAAGGTTATGTAGAAATCTTAGGAGACAAAGAGTATTTGTTAAAGAGAGAGGAACAATTCAGAAAAGGATGAAGAGAATGGTTGGCTACTTGAAGAATATAGTTAATATCACAAAATTATACATAAGAGAAATTGTGAGGGAAAATGTCATTTTAATGAAAGAGAACACTAACCTGATGAAAGCAGTCAATAAGAGACCTTGTTCTTGTCCAAAAGTTAACTATATGAATGGGCTTGCTAAAGTAGTCTACCCAGAAAGAACATAAATTTCTAAAACAATATGAAGGTCATTAAAGAAGTAACTTAGTTAAGCTGAAGATTTTAGTGTTGGTGGAATCATTTTGTAAATCTATATTTAACCCTTCCTTCTGACATCCTAAAAAAAGAAGAGTAGAAAACATACCACTCTTTGGAAATAGTCATAATGGTTACACAACATGGTGAATTTTATGTCACTGAATTGTACAATTAAAATATTTAAACCGACAAAATTCGTTATATTTATTTTATCCTATTAAAATTTAAAACATCTGTGTGTTGGCCGGTTAGCTCAGTTGGTTAGAGCGTGGTGCTAATAAAATTTAAAATGTCACTAATCTTAATGTACTATCTTTGTTTTATGTTTATCATGGAAGTATTTTTCTTCAATTTTTGATCGCCTTTAAAATACAAGTCAGTGGTGTTTTAACCACTAAATTAGTACTTGTGTACAACTTAACAAAAAAGGAAAGTAATCTAATAAAAAATTAATTGCAGAAGAATTGAACAGACTTCAACAAAGAGAATATTTAAATACCCATCAAACACATGAGAAAATGCTCAACATTAGCTGAGCCCTGGTGGTGCAGTGGTTGTGTGCGGGACTGCGGCCCACAGGGTTGATGGTTCAAATCCAGCAGCCGCTCTCCAGGAGCAAGGCTGGACTTCCTACTCCCACCAGGGCAGTGATGCAGAAAAAAAAGAAAGAAAAAAAGGGAAAAAAGAGAAAATGCTCAACATTAGCCCTTAGGGAGATGCACAGTAAGATCCTATGCAGTGACCAAAAAAAGAAAAGACAAAATATTTTTCCATCAGCACTGGTATAACAATGTCTGCATGTATAGATTCTACATCTATTCTATTAACTGTTCAACCAATACACACTGAATAAAATGTAAATCAACATCCATCACTAAAAGATATTTAATGGAAATACCTTCCATCATTGTATATTTTTTAAAAGATCAGAGTGACTTAGATTTAAAAAGTTAAAAGGCAAAAACTACGGGACTGATATTTCCAGGGTGGGGGCCATGGGAGAAGGGGAGGAGGGGGAAAGGAGATGGTGTTTACCAGTCCAGGGATAAGGGTATATCAATTGATCCAAAATTAGAAATAAGGTGGATGAGAGAAGTCCAATAGGGAATGATCAAGAGTAATGTAACAGAGAGAAAATACTGAAACCCAAATGGAGGCTGAGCATGATAGGGGGACAAAAGGAAAGTAAATAAAGGAAAGAACTGGTGGCGGGGGGCGGTAAAGGGCATTTATACAGGTTTAAATACAGACATGTACATAGGTGCATATATTTATATGTGACAATCAACGAACATATACATATAGGCTTAGTAGTAGAACAGCAGATGGGCATTGGACCTCCACTAAAGTACTTCCTCAGTGCAGGAACACTTTGTTCTATTAAATTGGCATTCCATGATGCTCACCTCGCTGACACGATCACTGAAGACAAATGTGTGCATAAGCAAATATGGTGAAGAAAGCTGATAGTGCCCGGCTATTAAAAGATGTAGTGTCTGGGGTCTTAAAGACTTGAGTAAAGAAGCAGCCATCCAGCTCAGAAGCAACAAAGCCCACATGGATGAAGCACACCAGCATGTGGGACCATGAGCTGTCAAAGGGATCAGTTATCAGTGTTTAAGAACTAAAAATCATAACATTGCGTGCTCACTTCCCTGATATGATCGCAGACAACAAATGTGTGCATAAGCAAATGTGGTGAAGGAAGCTGATGGTTCCCTGATATGAAAAGATACAGCGTCTGGGGTCTTAAAGGCTTGAGTAAACAAGTGGCCATCCAGCTCAGAAGCAACAAAGTCCACATGGAAGAAGCACACCAGCCTGTGTGACCACGAGGTGTTGAAGGGGTCTGGTGTCAGGCATCAAAGAACTAAAATTATGTCATTATAAGTAAGGGGGAATACAGATTGGCTACCCAAGGCCCATCAATAGGTGAAGCGACATCCTCTTACAGAGGGGTTGCAGGGAGGAGATGAGCCAGTTAAAGTACGGTGTAGGAACAATGAAATATGCATCTTTTCTCGAGTTTTCAAATGTTTCCTCCCACCCACTATCATGCTCCCGGTTCTATCAGACAAGTCTGGCTAGAGCAGGGGATGTACACTGGAGCTGGAAACATGGGGAATTTAGGATAGATGTTCCCTCAAGGACTACTGATGGGAGTGGTGATACTGGGAGGCTGGAGTAGAAAGGGGGAGTCAATTTCAGGGATCTACAGATAACCTCCTCTCTAGGGCAAAGCCAACAGGGAAGTGAGTGAAGGGACACATTGGACAGTATACAATATGAAAAAGCAATGGCAATTTGTAAATTATTAAAGCTTCATGGGGGGAGGGGGTGGGAAATATGAGGAGCTGGAACTGGGGGCCTAGGTGGAGGGAGGATGTTTTGAGAGTGATGATGGCAACAAGTGTGCAAATGAGGCCTGCATACAATTGATGTATGTATGGATTGTGAGAGGAGGTGTATGAGTACCCAATAAAATGATTCATTAAAAAAAGGGGGGGAGGAGGGGGAAGGAGGAGCTTATACCAAGGGCTCAAGTGGAAAATCTTTGGAAATGAATGTGGCAACATGTGTACAAATGTGTTTGATACAGATGGAATGATGGAATGTAAAAACCCCAATAAAATTAGTTTTAAAAAAGTTGTAAGGCAATATTTTCTTTCTCTCCAACCCCTGGTAACCAGTGATCTCCTTTTTCCTTTTACACATTTGCCATTCTAAATATTTTGTATAAGTAGGATCATATTATATTTGTCCATTTATGTTTGACTTATTTCACATAGCATACAAGGGAGTACCCAAAGAATCTGGAATTGTGGTGAGTGGAGCATAGCTGTTGTCGTATGCTTTTTTCCCATTAGGTAAGCATTGATCAGCTCACTCTGAGTGAGTGCACCCAGAAGCCTCTCCTGGGAAGGTTGTCTGTGGTCACAGTGAATATTTTCATACAAGTGGTTTCACTTGAAACTCATTTTTTTGTGATGGCTGATTTAAAAGAACAGCATGCTGCTGTGAAATTTTGTTTTCTGTTCAGGAAAAATGCTGCAGAAACTGTTGTGATGTTGAACAGAGCTTACAAGGACAGTGCTATGGGAAAAACAGCGTATGAGTGCTTTTCTTGTCTCAAAAATGATGAAATGTCCATTGATGACAAACCTCATTCTGGAGGTCTGTCAACTTCCCAAATGGATGAAAGTGTCAACTCATAGTACATTTGGAGTTTGTTCCATTTCAGACGGTTCTGTTTAGGGGTTCTGAAAACATTGCATAAAGTGTGAAACAAAATAGCACATCGGGCACTGGTTTTGCCACCTTGCTAATGCACCTGCTCACACAGCCATCTCAGTGCACCCGTTTTGAGCAAAAAACAGCATGCCTCTCTTGCCCCATGTACCTTACTCATCTGGTCTCACTCCATGTAGCTTCCTTTTGTTTTCATGAATGCAGAGGGACATGAAAGGACAGAGAATTGGAGAGATTAAGAAAAAAAAAAAGAGGGAGGTGCTGTCAGCTGACCAGATCATTTTGAAAAATGTTTCTAAGCATGGAATTGCAGATTTGACAATTGTATTAAATGTAATGGAGAGTACTTTGAAGGTGATTAGGTAGTTTTGTAAAATAACTTAAATGTATAGCTTTGAAAAGAAAATTCTGGGATTATTTTTGGTACCCTCTCATTATATAGCTTATATTAGAATTTCATTTCTCATTTTAGTGGAATAATATTCCATTGTATCTATTGGCTACATTTTATTTATCCATTTATCTGTTGATTGTTTTAACCGTCTAACTACTATAAATAATGAGGCTGTAAGTAATGAAACTGTGAACATGAGGATGCAAGTCATATATTTGAATATCTGCTATATTAGACTGAATTTTTAGAGAAACCAAAGCAGGATATATATATGTGTGTGTGTGTGTGTATGTGTGTGTGTGTGTGTGTGTGTGTGTGTGTATATATATATATATATATATATATATATATAAATGTAAACCAAGACAGTAACTCACACAAACATTTGGCAAGCCCAGTCCAACTTTAGTCCATGGTTGAGATGGTAGGTGGATACATTTCTCAATTCATGCAACCACCAATTGATGAAATAGGAGTTAGGAAGACCAAAGACTGGTTGAGACAGACTTGATTGGATCCAACCCAGAGAACATGGCAGGCTGTCAACCACTTCCTGGGTCAGCAGTTGACACGGAGGCCACCAGCTCTAGAAGCCAGATGCAGGATCTAACTAAACAAGCAACAAAAACAACACAGCAAGGGAGAAGCTCGTTCTTCCCGCCACCTTTTGGTAGATATCAAAATAGGTAACACCCCCAAAGAGATATAATCAGGCCATGAGCAGTTTGAGAGGTTGGACTCTTACCACAGGTGCATCGAAGTTTCCATAAAATGTAACCATCACACCTGCTTTCAATGATTTTGACTAGATACCTAGGAGAGTAGAATTGTAGGGTCATATTTAAGTATATGTTTGACATCTTCAGGAATTCAATGGTTTTACAATTTTATGGCATTCCCACCAGCAATACACAAGGGCTAAAATCTCTCCATGGCCTAGTCAACACAGTGTGTGATTTTTGTTTTATTTTGTGTTTCATCGACCCTCTGCTTTACCAAGCACTGTATCTTTTTCCAACCATTCTCTCCTGATAGTGAGAGTCTCACTCTCCTGGCTTCTAAGGAGCATTCTGGCTTTGTATTTTTAAAGTTCTTAGTAAGTGTGAAATGGTGTTGGTGTACATTTCTATCATGACTAGTAATGTTAAGTGTCTTTTCATGTGTTTTTCTTTGGAGAAATATCCATTCAAGGATTTTGCTTGTTTTTAAATATTGTTTGCTTATTCTTTTGTTGTTTAGAATAGTTCTCTTTTTATTCTAAACATTAGAAAAAGATAAATCAGATTTAATCAAAATTTAAAAATTGTAGCTTGAAAGAACACTATATAAGAAGTGAAACGACAGCCTACAAAATAGACTAATATATTTGGAAACTATATATCTTATGTGGGTCTCACAAAGTGAGTGATAGTGTTCCCTGGGGAGTGCTGCAAAAGTAGATACTGGCTTCGGGGATATAATATACAATTTTTAATTGCCAGGTGGGGTGTTGAGTAATTTTTTTTTCTGAAAAGGAGACAGCAGGCTAAATAAGACTGGAAACCTATGATTTTAATATCTAGAAGGCCAGGCACCACTTAACTTCTTTATCACACATGGGTGTTGCAGCAAAATGTGATACAGAAGTTAAGTGGTGCCTGGCCTTCAGAAAGCATAGAGTCTGGAAGAAACACACTAGCCTGTGTGATTTCTGCAGTGTCAATGGGAACAGGATTCAGGTTTCAAAAGATCCAAAACAATTATATCGATGTGAAATGGTGGGGGCACTAGAGTGGAGACCCAAAGCCCATCTGTAGATGATTGGACATCCCCCCACAGAAGGCTTACAAGGAAGGGATAATTCAACCAGGGCACAGTATAGCACCAAGATCATTCCTCTAGTTACTGCATGCTCCACCACCCACCCACCCACCCACTCATTCCCACTACCATGACTTAGTGCTACCTTGCTAGACCAGAGAGCTCTAGAGACTTGGAATTCAGGACAGATAAATCCCTTGGAAATAGTAGTGGCAGTAGCAGAATCATGAGGGTAGGGCGATGGGGGAGTGGGTGGGGGGAGGGGGGTAACCCATCACAAGGTTGGATATATAAACCCCCTCAGGGGCATGAAAAGCAGAAAGGTGGGTGAAGGGAGTCAATAGACAGTATAGGACACGAAATAACAATAATATATAATTGATGAAGAATCCATGAAGATGGAAGGGTGGGGAAGCGAGGGGGACAGGGAAGAAGAGCTGATACCAAGGGCTCAAATAGAAAGAAATTGTTTTGAAATGTTGATGGAAACATTTATACAAGTATGCTGAATACTGTTGAATGATGGATTGTTACAAGATTTATAAGAGCCCCCCATTAAAATGATTAATTTATTTAAAAAAAAGAATAGTCTTGTATCTTAAGGCTTGTTTTCAAAACAATTGCCATCTAAATGAGACGTCAACTAAGCCCACATAGAAGAAGCCCAATAATATCCATGATCCAAGGATTGTAAATTATATAATCCAAATCCAAAGGAGGATATCAGAATTTAAATTGTGAGTCTCTAGTTTGTCTGAGGCTATGGATGACAGTGGAAGCCCAAAATATACTTGCAGGATCTATACAAGGAGATAGACCTTTAGTGATCTCCCTCTGACCAGAACTGAGGGATGGGAACAACCTGATTATCAGACAGAGCGTATTGTAGAGATGACTATAGCAGATTAAAATGATAAATATGATTTCGGTTGATAAAACTTTGTGATTCAATCTCTCTTTTGATACACATTGTGCGTGTTTTTTTAAATTGGGGTTTACCTTTGTTGTATTTTGTCATTATTGGTAGTCTTGATTCTCTTTACATATTTTCAATGTTGGGGCATATTTGAAACCCTGGATGGTTGAATCTATGGAGACAAGAACTAGAATAAGGGTTCCGGGGGGTGTAGCAGGAGAAGTGGGAGGAGGGAGATAGTTGATGGAGAGTTGATATCAAGGAGTACAAACAGGAAGCAAATATTTTGAAACTGATTGTGGTAGCAATTGTCCACTACTACTTGATATGATTGAACTATGGAATGATATAATGTCTGGATTAGGTCTTAATAAGATGATTTGAAAGAAAATAAATAAAATTTACCAAGTAAATTTTTTAACATGTGTGCATCATAGTCAATTTTATTCTCCCATCTAAGTACTAACCAGGCCCAACCCTGCTTAGCTTCCGAAATCAGACATGATTGGGCACATTCAAGGTAATATGGCCGTAGATCAATTTTATTCTCATATTCATTGTTATTAGTTCCATATTTACCCATTGCCCCCTGCCATGCTCTTGGCATTTACCAATTTAGTTATTTTCTCTGTAGATCTAGGTATCCTGGATTTCATATACAGAAAATCATACAAAACAAAGAGAAAACAAACATAAGCAAACTCGACAATGAGAGAAAGCAGAAAACCTTTAACCACAAAGCAGAAAATAATGAAAACTGAAACAACTTTAAAAGGAAGAAAATAGGAGCTCAAATGATAAAGTATTATGTTTTAACCTAACTACATCTCCCATAATCAACTTTACAGTGTTCTTTGTGTGATAGCAAGGCTATTGACATTCCTCGACTATGATCAGAGGGGATTCTGGCTTCCACTGTGACCTATAGCCTTGGACAAATCAGGTGTTCACAATTTAAGATCTGATACATTTCCCTCCTTTGGATTCGAATCTTATTGTTCACAATCATTGAATCACACAGGCTGGTGTGCTTCTTCCATGTGGATTTAATTGATGTCTCATGTATAGGCTGCTTGTTTTAAGATAAGTCTGTTCTTTTTGAAAACAAACTTGTCATTTTTACCAGACAGGCGCGTTAACCAGCTAAGTGACGGCGCCAAGCAAACTTGTCATTTTTATCTTAAATCATTTTATTGGGGGCTCATACAATTCAACATAATCTGTACATTAATCCGTTGTCTCAAGCATTTTCGTACATATATTGCCATCATCATTTTCAAAGCATTTTTTTCTATTTGAGCCCTTGGTATCAGCTCCTCTTTTTTTCCCTCCCTCTCCCTCATGAACCCTTGATAATTTAAAAATTATTATGTTTTCATGTCTTGCACTGTCTGATGTCACCCCCACGCCTCTTGTCTGTTGTCCAACCCCCTGGGAGGGGTTTATAAGTAGGCCATTGTAATCGGTTCCCCCTTTTGCTCCTCACCTTCCTCTTCCCCTCATGGTATGGCTACTCTCAGTCTTGCTCCAGAGGAGTTTATCTGTCCTGTATTCCCTGTGATTCCAGAAGTGTCAATGAGATCAGGTATTAGGCATCAAAAACTAAGAGCAAAAAATCATATGTGAATGAGGGAGGTGGGTGGTGCTGAGTGGAGGCCCAGAGCCAATCTGTAAGCAATTAGACTTCCTCTTACAGAAGGGTTGTGGGAAGAAGATGGGCCATTAGAGTACAGTGTTGCACCAATGAAACATACAGCTTTCCTCTGGTTCTTCAAAGCTTCCTCCTCCCCACTATCACGACCCTAATTCTACCATACAAATATGGCTAGACCAGAGTATGGACAAACTTATCTTTTTAAGACAAGCCAGAAGTTAGTTTTCCTGACAGCCAACCACCATCTAGTTTTATCACTATACTTTGCTCTCTCAGCACCATTTTTTGAATAGCTCCCCTTCTTTCCCCATTGAATAGTTTTGACATCCTTGTTGAAAATCAGCTGGCTATCCTTAATTTTATTCCAGGAAATGTTTGCTTCATCGTATGAATTAGGAAGCATTCTTCTTTCAGAAATGTTTGAGCAGGATTGATGTTAATTCTTTAAATGTTTGTTAAAATTCTCTAGTAAAGTTATCTGGTCTTAGACTTTTCTTTGTTGCAAAGATTTTGATTACAGATTCTATTATTTCTCTTGTTAAAAGTTTGTTCAGGTATTCTTGTTTGCTTCCTTTTTATAATATTTTTATTGATATTTGAGTGAAGTTTTACAGAGTAAATGAGTTATCATTCAACAATTCATACTCATTTTGTCTCATGCCTTTGATTGAAACCACTTCCTTCGTTTCCCATTTTGATTCCTCTTCCTTTTGTAACCCTACTTGCCTTCTGAAATTTTTAAAAATCATTTTATTGGGGACTCATACATTTCTTATCACAATCTATACATTCATCTATTGTGTTAAGTACATTTGTACATTTGTTGCTACCATCATTTTCAAAACATTTTCTACTTCAGCTCTTTGTATCAGCTCACTCCCCCCACCCCTCACTTATGAACCCTTGATAATTTATGAACCATTATTTTTTCTTTTTCTTTTTTTTTTGGCATCACTTCCCTCTGGTGGTGGGAGTAGGAGGCCCAGCCTTTGTTCCTGTGAAGCTGGAATTGAACCTCCATCCCAGTGGGGAACCATTTTTTTTCATATCCTACACTGACTGCTTTCTCACTTTGCCCACTTTTCTGTTGTCCGTTGCCCCAAGAAGGGTTATATGTAGATCCTTGTGATCAGTTCTCCCCTCACCTTCCCCATACTCTCCTGGTATCGTTACTCTTTTATTTTTTTTTTGTGGCATTACTGCCCTCGTCGAAGTAGGAAGCCCAGCCTTGCTCCTGGAGAGCTGCTGCTGTACTTGAACTGCCAACCCTATGGGCCACTGTCCTGCACACAACCACTAGGCCACCAGGGCTCAGCCGGTATCGCTTCTCTTATTATTGGTCCTGAAGGGTTTATCTGTCCTGGATTCCCTGTGTTGTGAGCTCTTATCTGTAACCATGTACTTGGCTCTGGTCTAGCCCGATTTGTAAGGTAGAATTGGGGTCATGATGGTGGGGGAAGGGAGAGAAGTATTAAAGAACTAGAGGAAAGTTGTATGTTTCATCAGTGCTATATTGCACCCTGACTGGCTCATCTCCTTGTGACCCATCTGTAAGGGGATGTCCAATTGTCTACAGATGGCCTTTGGGTTTCCACTCCACGCTCCCCCTCATTCACATTGATATGATTTTTTGTTCTGGGTCTTAGATGCCTGGCACCTTATCCATCAACACCTCATCATCACACAGGCTGGTGTGCTTCTTCCATGTGGACTTTATTATTTCTCAGCTAGATGGCTGCTTATTTATCTTCAAGCTTTTAAGACCCCAGATGGCTGTATCTTTTGATAGCTGGGCACCATCAGCTTTTTTTACCACATTTACTTAGGCATTCATTTTGTCTTCAGTGTTCATGTCAGGAATGTGAGCATCACAGAATGCCGGATTATTAGAACAAAGTGTCCTTGCATTGATGGAGTACTTGAATAGAGACCCAGTATTCATCTCCTACTTTCTGAATTTTGTCCTTAAGTAAATGCTTCACGTTTGATCTCAAATGATTATTTTAAGAAGTTCATACTGTCCTATGTTATTTTTTATCATATAGTCCTCTCTCTATTTGGGGCTGAAAATTGAGCCACAGAGTGTGTGTTCATTTCCTGGAATTTATGTAGTTTGTATGTTTTCAAAAATTTGCTCATTTCATCTAGGTTATCTAATTTGTTAACAAACAGTTGTTTTTAGTATGCTCTTTAAATTCTTCTTATTTCTATAAGGTCAGTAGTAATATTTCCACTTTTCTGTCATTTCTTTAATTAATTAATTCTGTGTCAGTTTTGTTAAAGGTTTGTCTGTTTGCTTGAAACAGTTTTCAGAATTTTGATTCTCTATTGTTTTTTATCCGTTACATTTTCTTTTCTTATAACTTGGGACCTAGCTATTTTAGTTCAAGTTGTGAGACTAGGTTATTAATTTGAGAGCGCCCGTTTTCATTATGGATATTTACAGTGCTGTCTTCATTGAGTCCTTTAAGTTTTGATATGCTGTGTTTTCAGTTTTCCTTCTTCTCGCATTGTCGTTAGGCGCTCAAGTCCATGCGGACTCATAGCAGTTCTACATTTGATAGAAAGAAGCAGTGCCTGGTTCTGTGCCATCCTCACAGCTGTTCTGATGTTTGAGCCCATCGATACAGTCACCGTGTCGGTCCATCTTGTTGAGAGTCGTCCTCATTGTAACTGCCCTGCTTCTTTACCAAGCATGATGTCCTGATCCAGGGACTGCTCTCTCCTGAAAACATGTCCAAAGTATAGGAGAGATTCACTATCCTTGCCTATAAGGGGCATTCAGACCATCCTTCTTCCAAAAATTGTCCATTTGTTCTTTTGGCAATCCATGGTACTTTCAATATTTGTCACCAGCACCATATTTCAAATGTATCTGTTCTTTGGTCTTTCTTATTCATTATCTAATTTTCACATGCATATGAGGCGATTAAAAATACATGGCTTAGGTCAGGCACATCTCAATCCTCAAAGTAATAGCCTTTTTTTTCAACACTTTAGTAAGGTCTTGTGCTGCAGATTTGCCCGATATGAGGCATCATTTGATATCGGAACTGCTACTCCCGTGAGCATTGATTGTGGATCCTAGCAATACAAAATCCTTGACAACTTCAATCTTGTCTCTGTTTATCATGACTGGACTTACTGCTTCAGTTGAAAGGATTTTGCTTTTCTTCACATTGTGTTCTAATCCGTACTAAAAGTTGTAATCTTTAATCTTCATCAGCAAATGCTTGAAGTCCTTACTTTCAACAAGCAAGATTGTATCATCTGCATATCATAGGTTGCTAATAACCCTTCCTCCCACCTTGATGCTACATTTCTCTTCATATAATTCAACTTCTCTGATTATTTGCTTAGCATATGTATTGAAGAATGATGGTGAGATTATGTTACCCTGATACACACTATTCCTGATTTTAAATCATGCAGCAGTTCCTTGTTCTGCTTACAAAAATGCCCCGTGATACATGTACAGGTTTAGCATGAACACACTACAGTGTTCTGGAATTCCCATTCTTCTCAAGGATATCCATAGTTTTTAATGGTCTGCATAATTGAATGTCCTTGTATAGTCAGTAAAACACAAACAGATTACTGTCTTTGCTCAGTCAATAAAACAAACTGATTTATGGCATTCTCTGCTTTCAGCCAAGTTCTAGCTGGCATCAGCAGTGTTAGTCCTTGCTCCATGTTCTCTTCCGAATCAGAGATGAACCTCTGGCAGTTTCTTGTCATTGTACTGCTGCAACTGTAATTGGATGGTTTTCAGCAAAAATTTACTTGCATGTGATGTCATTAATGATATTGTACTATAATTTGAACATTCTGTTAGGCTACCTGTCTTTGGAATTGGTACAAATAATTCTCTTCCAGTGAGATAACTGCTGTAAGTAGCTATCTTCCAAATTTCCTGGCACAGATAATTAAGTGCTTCCTTAGCTTGTTAAAAGATTTAAATGAGTATTCTATCAATTCTTGGAGCTTTGATTATGGCTAATATTTCCAGGGCATTTTCCTTAAGTTTGATTGGTTCTTGCTTATGTCCTACCTCTTGAAATGGTTGACTGTTGACCAGTTAATTTTAATACAGTGACTGTTTATCCTTTCAATTTTCATTAGCTGCTTCCTGCATGATTCAATATTTTGTCCGTAGAATTTTTCAATATTGCAACTCATGGCTTGAATTTTTTCACTTTAAGATATACTGAACATGTTCTGCCTGTTTGGTTTTCTAACTCAAAGTCTTTGCACATTTCATCTGTTTTACCTTGTCTTCTTGAAGTGCCATCATAGTACAGCAAACTGGCAGACAAGCAGTGGCGTCTCGTCTTCATTTTGCAGTATTTCCTAATTCTCATTGTGATTTCTTCTTCAAGTCACTGATTGTTTACTAGCAAATTGCTTAATTTCCACATTTGAAAATTTTTCATTTTCCTTTCACTTATCGATTTGTAATTTCATTTCATTTTTTTTTAAAAAAAACTTTGTATGATTTCACCTTATTCTAATTTTTTAGACTTGTTTTGTGACTGGTCCATAATGGAGGAGGACCACATGAAATGGACAAGAATGTATATTCATTTTTGGGTGCAAAGTTCCAAAAATTCCGATAGTATATTTGGTATATTGTGTTTCACAGCTCATAATTTTCTCTCTGGATATTTTATCCCTTATTAAAATTTATTTTTGAAATTCCCTCTTTATTCTATCAATGTTTGCTTTTGACATTTTGGGACTCTTTCATTAAGCATATAATGTTTTTAGTTATCTCTTACTGGTGAAATAATCCTTCTATCATTTTGTAATGTTTTTATCTTTTGTAACTTTTTTTTACTTAAGTCTCCAGTTTCTGATTATAATATAGATGTCTGAGCCCTCTGTTTATTACTGCTTCTAGGGAATTGTTTCCTCCCCTTTCTTTTACTTTCAAGGTCCCTAGTGGTATAATGATT
Source organism: Nesogale talazaci (assembly GCA_004026705.1). NCBI lineage: Eukaryota > Metazoa > Chordata > Mammalia > Afrosoricida > Tenrecidae > Nesogale > Nesogale talazaci. Next base: position 21,329 of record PVJH01008035.1, on the reverse strand, counting down.
ATACACTAATGTGTTAATTCAAATGTATTTATTCTGCTGTGGTCTTCCTTAGTCATTGTACAATGGTTCGCATGCATATGAGGTGACTGATAATACCATGGCTTTGGTCAGGCACACCTTAGTCTTCAAGGTGATAGTTTTGCTCTTCAGCACTTTATAGTGGCCTTGTGCAGCAGGTTTACCCAATGCAGTATATAATTTGATTTGCCATCTGCTTCATGAGCATTAGGAAGCTCTGGTGGGGTAGTGGTTCCATGTTGTGCTGCAATCCTCATGGCTTGCGGTTTGAAACCAGCAACTCTGGGAGAAAGACTTGGCTTTTTACTCTCATAAACAGTTAAAGCCCTGCAAAACCACAAGGGCTGTATGAGTCAGCATTGACTCTATGGCAATGAGTTTGTTTTCTTTTACTTTAAACCTGTTTGTACCTTTGTATCTAAAATGGGAAAATTGACAAAACATTTACAGACAAGGAAAACGTCAAGGAATTTATTAGTACATGATGATACAAAAAAATACAGCAACCCTAAAAGATTAGAAAATAAGTGATTATGGTTAAAACATTCTACTGAAGCAATACTTAAAGTGAAACAGAACAAGATAAATTAAAATAAGGAATCATAGACAACAATCCCCTTCAAAGACAAAAACAAAGAAATAAAAAGAGTAGGGAAGAGAGCAGACAATTAAATATCTTGAACACAGAAGATGCCACATCTTTCACAAAATACAACTAACAACGTTGGAATCAGAAGGAAAACCCCCAAAAACAACTTACAAATAAAAAGCTAAAACTTCAACTAAAAAAGATGAAAACCCATATAAATAAGACAGGCAATAAGAGAAAAACAAAGCAAAGAGAGTAACACGAAGACAACCAAAGAACATCAGGAACACAAAAAAAAAACATCATTTAATGAAAACAAGTAACCATAAAACATATAACAAAGTGACATCAAAAAACAATATTTTGCCACAAAAACACTGAATGCAGATTGACTAAATTTACCAGTTAAGAGAAAAAGACAGTTGGAATGGATTTAAAAAATGAACCTTTAAAAGAAACGTACCTTAGATATAAAGATAAACATAGACTAAAAATCAAAGGCTGGAAAAATACATCTAGTTAACAGCATTCAAAAGAAAGCTAGAGTAGTAATATTAATCTCAGACAAAGCAGATATTAAGTTAATGGCATAATGAGAGACAAAAGTAACTATATAATCATGAAAACTTTAATTGAATAAGAAACTGTAATCATAATATATATGCACTAAATGAAAGACCATGAAATTGCATTAATCAGATTCTCATAGAAATGAAGCGATAAAAGGCATAATACAATAATACTAGGAGACTTTAATATATTACTTTCAACTAAAGATTGATCAACTATAAAGTAAATCAACAAAAGTACAAAAATACTAAATAAAGCAATCAATCAACTTGATCTCATGATATGCGAGGGTGTGCCAAACAAAAGCATAAACAGAAAATTTCTCTTTCAAAAGCTATGTATTTGGGCTGAGCCCCGGTGGCGTATTGGTTGAGTGTGGGACTGTGGCCTACCGACTTGGCGGTTCAAATCCAGCAGCAGCTCTCCAGGAGTAAGGGTGGGCCTCCCACTCCCACCAGAGGGCAGTGATGCCCCCCCCCAAAATCCCACAAAAACAAATAACAACACAAAAAGCTATGTATTTAAATTTTTTTACAAAGCAACCTTATCATCTTCAAATCCTCTCCATTACACTTAATACATTTATCAAATCTGCGATTACATTCTTGCATACATTTTTCAAACTCATCTGTTTGGATGATTGATGGCACCTCTTCTGTGCCATCAAATCACTGTCCTTTCATGTCCCCGTTACTGGTGGAAACAGAAAGAAACCACATGAAGCAAGGTTAGTTGAGTAAAGTATGTGGGGCAAGAGAGGCATGCTGTTTTTTTGCCAAAAACTCGCACACTGTAATGACTGCGTGAGCAGGTGCATTGTCATGGTGGCAAAAAACCACCCCCACATCTGACCCAAATCAGACCTTTTTTGTTACAAAATCTTTACAGAACGTCTAAATAGAAAGCTTGATTAACAGTCTGACCTGGTTGAATGAACTCCAAATATATTATGCTCCTCAGATCAAAACCCCCTACAAATTAGCATCGTGTATTTTTTGAGGGTACCCCTAAATATATATAGAGCACTTTACCCAATAAAATTTCATTTTACTTTCATATCTGGCAGTCATGGAAGGTATTCTAGAACAGGCCATATTTTAGGTCAGAAAGCAATCATTAATTTTAAAAACATTGAGATAATACAAACCACATTTTCCACTCATAGCACTGTGAAGTCAGAAATTAACATTAGAATGATGATAAACTCCAAAAAACCCAATACATTGAAATCAACATATCAACTGGACAGAAAGTTAAAACAAATACTTTAACACATGAGTTACACCAATTGGAAAAATGCAGCCAAACAAACTATCAGATATGATAAGAAAAGAAAGAATAAAAATTAAGGTGGAAATAAATCAAAATAAAAAACATACAGAAAAAAATCAACAAGACAAGAAATTGGTTCTTTGGAAAGATTAACAAAACTGATAAATCTCTAGCAAACCTTAAAAAGGAAGAGAATGAGGCTGAGCCCTGGTGGCATAGTGGTTGAGGGTGGGACTGCGGCCCACGGGCTTGGCGGTTCAAATCCAGCAGCGGCTCTCCAGGAGAAAGGCTGAGTAGCTCCCATGACCACCAGAGGGCAGTGATGCCCCCCCCCAAAAAAGAATGGGAATGAGAATGAGAAAAAACAAATTTTACAAATAAGTAAAATGGTTGATATTACAACAAAACCAAAGGAGATAAAAATGTAACCACACAGTATTATGAAAAATTGTATTTCAACAAAATTTAGTAGAAATGGATAAATTTCTAGACATGCATTATTTGTGTAAATTACCATAGAGTAATGTAGAAAATCTCTGCAAACCTATAAATAACATGACGGGGAAAAATAGATCTAGTCTAATAAAACCTCCCAACATGAAAAAGTGCAGATCTAGATGTTTTTACTGGGGAATACTAGCAATCATTTAAAGAAGACTTAATACCAATTTTATATTAACTATTCCACAATATACTAATGGACAATATACTACCAAACTCATTTTATGATCCAACTATAACTCTGATACCTAAACCCAGCAAAGTTATCACCAGAGTTGAAAATTATAGACCAATATATCTAATGAATATAGATACCAAGATCATCAATAAAATAAAATACCAAGATTATCAACAGAACTTAACTAAGCACAAAAAATAATACATCACAATCAGGTGGGATTCATACTAAATGAACAAGGATGGTTGACTATTAGAAAAACAATCAGTGTAATTCATCACATAAAATAAATGAGAACAATATATATCAATGGATAGAAGGGAAAATTTTCAATATAAAAGCCATTTATGTGAAACCAAATCTTTTTTTTCATAAATCATTTTATTGGGGGCTCTTAAAACTCGTATCACGATCAATACATATGTTAATTTTATGCAGACCAAATTTGCATATTTGTTGCCATCATCATTCTCAAAACATCATCCTTTCACCTAGGCCATTGATACCAGCTCCACATATTCCCCTTCCCTCCCCATTGCCCCTCCCCCATGAACTCTTAATAATTTACAAATTGTCATTATTTTGTCATCTTACACTTCCCGATGTGTACCTTCACCCACATCCCCATTGTCTGTACCCCAGCAAGGAGGTTACATGTAGATCCCTGCAATAGCTTCTTCCTTTCTACTCTACCTTCCCGCAACCCTCCTGTCATCATCACTCTCACCCCTGGTCCTGTCCCGAATTTCCCATTACCGGCTCCAGTGTACATCTCCTGGTCTAGCTGGATTTAGAAGGTAGAATTGGGATCATGATAGTGAGTGGGAGCAAACATTTAAGAACTAGAGAAAAGTTGCATATTGCATTGTTGCTACACTGTACCTTGACTGGCTCGTCTCCTCCCTATAAACTGTCTGTCAGGGTCTGTCGCTTTACCTATTGATTCACTTTGGGTCTCCAATCTGTACTCCCCCTCATTTATAATGATATAATTTTTAGTTCTTTGAAGCCTGATACCTGATACCTTCAACACCTCATTGTTCCACAGACTGGTGTGCTTCTTCCCTGTGGTCTTGTTGCTTCTGATCTAGATGACCAATTGTTTACGTTCAAGCCTTTAAGACCCCAGACACTATATCTTTTAATAGCTGGGCACCATCAGCTTTCTTCACCACGTTTGCTTATGCACACATTTGTCATCAGCAATCATATCAGGAAGGTGGGCATGCAATGATAAGATTTTTAGTTCTTGAAGCCTGATTACTGATCCCTTTGACACCTGGTGGCCACACAAGCTGGTGTTCTTCCATGTGGGCTTTGTTGCTTCTGAGCTAGATGGTCGCTTGTTTATATTCAAACCTTTAAGACCCCAGACACTATATCTTTTGATAGCCGGGCACCATCAGCTTACTTCACCACATTTGCTTATGCACACATTTGTTATCAGTGATAATATCAGGAAGGTGGGCACGCAATGATAAGATTTTTATTTCTTGAAGCCTGATTACTGATCCCTTCGACACCCCGTGGCCACACAAGCTGGTATTCTTTCATATGGGCTTTGTTGCTTCTGAGCTAGATGGCTGCTTGTTTACTGAATAGAGAAAAATTGAAATAATTTCCTGTTCAGACATGAACAGGGCAAGATTGCCCTTTATCACCCTTCTATTTAATACAGTTCAGGAAGTTTTAGCTAGAGTCATAATATAGTAAAAAGAAATGAAAGGTATTCACATAGCACAGGAAAAATAAAAATATCTTTAATTACAGACAACATATGAAGGAAACCCCAAAAATTCAATTAAACACTTGTTTCAATTAAATGAAAATTTTGGCTGTGTAGCAGGCTATAACATCAAAATACATAAATCAGTTGGATTTTCATATATTAAGGATGATGATACTGAAAACGTAATTAAAATACCATTTATAATAACTACACAAAATATAAAATATTTAAGATTACATCTTACTAGTGAAACAAAAGACTTAAAGAAAACTACAAAATGCTCCTTCAAGAAATCTAAGGGAATGTACATAAATGGAACTAGTAATCATGTTCCTGGATAGTCATACTAAATAATGTGAACAATGCTAATATTACCAAAATTACTTTACATATTCATTGCAATTCAAATCCCACTCCAATTTTCCAATGACATGAAAAAACTATATACTAACTTAATGTGGGCATAAAGAAAAAGAAACCTTGGATAAATGAAACACTTATAAAAATAAAAACAAAGTAGGAGTCCTTTCACTCCCAGTCTTTCAAACCTATATCAACATAACCTGGTACTTGCACAACAATAGATATGAAGACCAATTGATGAGAATTGAAAACCCAGAAGTGCAACCAAATACCTATAGACACAATTTTTATAAAGAACTAAAATGCAATAAATGGACAAGAGATGGCCTTCTTCAACAGGGGAAAAACTAGCAATAATGCAATAATGCATTAATGCAATAATGCAATATGCAATAATTAATGCAATAATGCAATAAATGGACAAGAGATGGCCTTCTTCAACAGGGGAAAAACTAGCTCTTCTACAAAAGAAGAGCACCATGTGCAGAAAGAAACTCAAAGGATATCAAAGACCTAAATATAAACCACACACTTTGTAGGCCCACTAATGTAAAAATAGGAATAAAGTTAAGGGTCCTAATACAAGAGATAAACACATTATCAAACCTAATGAAAAATAGTCCCACTATAGAAAGCAAAATAAAGAACTGGGACCTACTAAAAATATGACATTTGTGCACAATAAAAGAGTTTATCAAAAGAGTCAACAGAAAACCCACAGATTGGCAAAAGAAATCAGTAAGAATAAATCAGAGGACTAATCTCCAAAATCTATAAAAACTGCATCTTAGCCAGAAAATTACAAATAATTTTTTAAATGTGCACAAGACCAAAGATAACACATAAGTGGTCCACAACCATAAGAAGAAATCTTCACAATCCTTAGCAATAAGAGAATTAAAACAGCCAAGAACAAACCACCCCCAAAACAGCTATCACTTCACACCAACACTTTTGACAAAATTCAATAAAACATAAAATGGTGGTGAGCGCATAGAGAAATATGGCTTTGGCATTGCTGGTAGGAATGTAGAATTGTACAACCATTACAGAAATCTAGATGGGACTTCTTTAAATAGCAATCCAAGTACCTTATGGTGCAGTAATACCTCTATTAGGTGTATTCCTGAAAGAAATTACAAATATAACACAGACATATGCATACCTTTGTTTATCGCAGCTATTTCCACAATAGTAGAAGTACGGAAATAACCCAAAACCCTAAATATAGAGGGATGGATAAGCAAGCTCTGGTATATTAATATTATAGAATTTTATGCATAAAGAACAGTGATAAACTCTCTTTTGCTTGTTTGTTTGTTTTTGGGGCATCACTGCCCTCTGGTGGTGAGAGTAGGAGGCCCAGCCTTTGCTCCTATGGAGCCGTTGCTGGAATTGAACCTCCATCTCAGTGGGCCACCGTCCCGCGCACAACCACTAGGGCTCAGCCTCAGTGATAAACTCTTTAACACACTACAAGACATGGACATGATACTTGGCATGTCCTTGATACTTGAGTACATGATTCTTGACAAGCTTAGTCAATCTTATAAAGATATTTAGTATCAACATTGTTAAAAGATAAAACAAAGAAGAAATGTGGTTTATATACCAATTGACAAGACTTTGACGACTACAAGGAAGCCAGGGACAGGGGTGGGAACAAAGAGAGTGAGGTGCCTGGGAGTGGTACAAACAACAAAAAAAGGTTTAACAAGATCAGCAGTTCAAAACTACCACCTGCTCCTTGGAAGGAAGATGATGCTTTCTACTTCTATAAAGATTTACAGTCCTGGGAATCCACAAGGGCTATTCTTCTTTGTCCTACAGGATCACTATGGGTGAATAAGAAAAACAATAAGGGAAATAAAATAGCTTTTGGTCTATTTCTAGGTTAGCTTTGTGCTGAGTCACTCCTTCAACACTTTGGCTTACATTGAATCTGGAGACCTGCCCAAAGTACAAGTTTAGGATTCCCATGGATTGGTTTTTATGCATTTGTATTGCCCTGGGTGTGCTTGTGGTTTTCCAGGTTGTACATAGGCACGTTCAAATGATCCCATACTCCAAAGAAACTTGCTTCCTGACTGTTGTTGAACCTTGTTCCCAAACTTATGTATGTATGTCTCAATGTTCTTGTTTTGCCTCAGGATCTTCAGTTTGTCTTACTGTGCTTTGGGCTATGCCTTCCAGTTTTTCACTCTGAACAGCCTCCAGGATGCATAAAGATCAATATCGTAGCCATTATTTAGTGCCCTGAAATTGATTAGAGTTGACCATTTTTTTTAGGTATTGCTCTTTTTTAAGGTTGTTTTATTGGGGCTCTTAAAACTCTTGTTACAATCCATACATCAATTGTAGCTGACATATTAGTACATATATTGCCATCATTCTTTTTTAGACATTTACTTTCTATTGAGCACTTGGGATCAACTCCTCCTCCTCCCACCCTGTGGCCCCTTGATAAATTATAGATTGTTATTATTTTCATTTCTCACACTGACCGCTGTCTTTCTTCCCCTCTGTTTCTATTGTCCCCCTCCCCCTGTATGGGGTGTGTGGTTATGTGCCAATCATTGTGATTTCCTTCCCACCTCTCAGCCTCCTCTATCTACCCTTTTGGTATCGCTATCCCTATTCCTGTTCCTGGACTCCATGTGTCATGGCGATTGTCTCTTGCATATACCTATGTACATGTTCCCATCTAGTCCAGAGGGGAAAGCAGCACTGCGGTCATGATAGTGGGGAGTGACGAGCCCTCAAAGAATTAGGTATATTGCATGCACCACCATTGTTCTGTTGCACCCTGATTGACTCATCCCCTCTCTGTGACCCCTCTGTGGGGTAATGTTCCATTATCCACAGAGGAGCTTTGGGTCATTGCTCCAACCCCCTCATTCTCACCAACATGTTTTTGTTTGTTTGTTGTTTGTTATGAAATTTCTGATGCCATTGCCTGGTCCCGATGACACCACATGATCGTATCAGCTGGTGTGCTTCTTCCATGTGGGCTTGTTGCTTCACTGTTGGATGGTCGCTTGTTTAACGTCAAGCCTTGAAGACCCCAGATGCTATATTTCCTAATAGCCAGGCCACATCCTCTATCTTCACCACATCTACTTTTGCACCCGTTTTTTATTCAGAGATCATGTCATGGGCGGGGTGTGTGTGTGTGTGTGTGTGTGTGTGTGAGAGAGAGACAGACAGACAGACAGACAGACAGACAAAATATCATTTTGTTAGAACAAAGTGTTCTTGTATTGAGGGAGGTTATGAGCTGAGGCCAAGGCCCATATGCAGCCTCAGTGTATTGCCTTATAAATATATGTACATAGACCAATTCCTCTATTTTATTGATTAATGTATTTACATAAGTACATATCTGTTAATACCTCTATCTGTAACTTTGCTTCCTAGAGCTCTCCTCTGTTTTCTTTTGCCTCCTCTTGCCCCACCACCACCATTTCAATACCCTGGTTGTTTCCCTGTCCATGACACTGTCTGCTCACCACACCCTTCTCCCTGCCTCCTTCTTCTCCCAAGACCCTCTGGGGCCATTGATCCCATTGATTTCTCCCTGAGCTTCCCTCCCATGTCCATCCCATATAAGTAGGCAAACCAGCAATGTTCTTGTTTGAACAATAGGAAAACATAAAGTTGAAAAAAGGAGGAAGAAAAACACTACATAGATCCAGGTGTGTTCGCTGGCCCCCATGTCTCCCTCCCCCGGATCACGGGGGATATCCAGGGGCTGCCCCTCCTAGCCCGAAGTTCATTCTTGGGCTCCTCAGTGGCTCTGTGGCTCAGCTTTACTCCAGTTGCTGGTCTGTTATGCTCCCTTCCTAGTTTGTCCCACTGCGGGGGATTCAGTCCCTGCCGTCTTCCTGCATTATTGTCCTCTGTGCCATAAGCTCCAGCTAGGGGACATGTCTTGAGTTATTGGCAGTCCATAATCCTCTGTGTACCTTAGCAGCTCTGTGTACGGACATCATCCTCTGGGCTTGTTGTCCCTATATAGAGTCTAGGCCGACTGTCCCTTTCTCTTTTCCTTCTTGGTTTGCTTCCATGTGGGCATCGTAAGTCCATTCCTTTCCCCCACCTGGAGGTCTAGTGTCATTCTCTGCGACACATACTTCCAGGCTGAGGGTCAGACTGGCTCTGGTTGGGCCCAGTTCTGTAGCCCAATCTTTTCATGCAACCCTACACGTGGTTACATTGCCCTCCTAGTTTGGTGAGCCGTGGTGGGGTCTGCATGCACGCTCCAATTCTGTAGAAACACAATCAGTACTCTCCCAGAGTTGGTCATTTTTAATCATATAATCATAAGGTTTATTATACCAAAAATGACAAATTCAAGAAGAATGGTGTCCTATTCTTTGTCAAAAAGAACATCTCAGAAAGATCTTCCATGAAGTACAATGCTGTATGTAAAGGGAACATACATACACCCATACAAGTAAACCCAGTTACTACAATTGTTACTCAAATTTCAGTTTCTGCCACTAAAGCTAGTGATGAAGAAATTGAAGAATTCTATCAACTTCTCTAGTTAGAAATTGATCCCAAACATGCAATCAAGACCTGGCTGCAGCAGGCAGCAATCTAATAGATTCTGGTGCTAGACCACATTCTAAAGCTCTCTAGAATGCTAAAAGACTTTGTTCCTAGATGGAAATCTTGAGAGTTAGTACTTAAATGCAGTTCTATTCTGAAAAGAATCCCAAGTTTGACTATATCTCTACATGAAGGGATAGTCTAATATCAAAATGTTTATTGGTTTGAGTTCAGCTACTCTCTATATTACTATCAGCACTTTAACCACCACCACCAACACCCCCAGTCCCCTTCATTCTTTAGCCACAAATTACTGTTTAGGCTCTGCTTTAATACTTATAGCCTTAAATGACTACATCTGACATTGTCAGGACTGATGTTTTCTGTTGACATGTACTCTATGGAAATTCTGTAGCCACTACCTGATGAAAAAGTATGGATTGACTTTGTTTGTGATGAACTGTTACCTATTGTGCAATCTGTAAGGAGCATTAGTGCTTAGAAAAGGACTTAAAAAGAAGTCCCGCAAAAGCCATACCAGATAGCCCAATAACTAGGAAAAATTGTGTATGTGTGTTTGCACATGCACACATACACATATTTGTGTCAGATCGCTAAAGGTAATACATGTGCTTAGTGAGCTGGATGTGATAGGGCTTGTATGGGGTCAGCTCCATGCAAGGGAATCTTGAAGAGGAAGGTAAGAAGTGATGATAAAAAAAAACATCTCAAGGCTGAGCCCTGGTGGCGTAGTGGTTGTGCACGGGTCTGTAGCCCACTGGCATGGAAGCTCAATTCCAGCAGCAGTTCCACAGGAGCAAAGACTGGGCCTCCTACTCCCACCACCAGAGGGCAGTGATGCCCCCCCCAAAAAAACCCTCAAATATATTAGAGATGATATAGAAAAATATCTATCAGTATAAAAATAGAAAGACCTCACAAATTTGGCCAAATTAGAAGAAAGCTAGCCTGAATAATAGAAAATCTTAATGCATTTTTATTATAGGACTTTCAAGCACTAAAGAGCCCAAGTGCCTTAGTGGGTTAAGCATTGGCCTGCTAACCCTATCATTGGTGGTTCAAAGCCACCAGTCACTCTGCCGGAGAAAGATGAGGCTGTCAGCTCCCATCAAGATTTACAGCCCTGAAGCCCTAGGGCATGGTTCTGCTCTGAGTAGGCATCAGCTCCAGGGCAGTGGGTTTGGTCTTGGTTTCTCATTCAGTAGTCATGCAATAATTCCAACTAGACTCATCGCATAGTACAGCTCAGAGAAGCTTTAAGAATCATTTGTAATTTTCACAAGTGTTATTTATTAGTAAGTGGATGTGCAAAAAGTACATAAAAAGTTTATTCCCTTAAATAGGACAAACATTCCCTTGTATAATACTGTTTACACTACTAATTTGCTTAGCCAGCTCTTTTTGTGCCAAGATAAATGTGTATAAGAAATGCTTATTTCCTCGGGGAAGAACGGACCACTTCCTTGTGTTTAGTCCAGTAACTAAGAAGTAGAGCACTACTTGATTGGTTTGGGATTTCCAGGATATGGATTTTTGAATTTGCATACAGACTAGAAAGATTTCATATGGAGGAGATCTGGCAACTATTGCCAAAGACCCAGTTTCCTCATCTGGATTTCATTGGTATGATCTGGATTTCATCAAGCAACAGGATACTGATCTTAAGTGATCTACCAGACACTTTAACAAAGGCATTTTTAAAATACATCCTGCTCCAGAAAAATAACTGTTAAATATTATGAGTTCGAGTTACTCTATGTACTATTCTAAATAACTATCAAAATCCATTTCTTTTTAAGCCCCATAAATTATGCAGTATCAAATGAATGCTAAAAATCAGCCACCAAAATTTCTTGTGTTTTCATTGTGCGATGGCATTGTGGAGATTCCCCATGTTTGGGGAAGAGATTATTTTTTGATGAGTTTCCCCAGGTGCTAACTATATGGCAGAATTTTGGCTTTGAATCTTGAGAAGCCCTCCTGGGTGAAAAAGGATGGAGGAAGGGCTTAGGGCATGTTTATTGTTAACAAATCATTATTGTCCACCATTATTGAAAACCAGAGCAATTGAATTTAAACTAAGAGGTATCGGTTATATAGGAAATGCAGACAAAATTATTAAGAAATGAAAAACAGAGATGTAGGCCTGTATTTTTATCTATATATTTTAAGCTATCCTCTAAATAAACTGTAAATTCTTCAAAACTTAGAGTATAAAAAATAAATGTCCAGAGCATAAACACAAGCCGTATATGTTCATGCAAATGTTGTAACTATAGTTTGGAATGGCTCCAGCACTTTTTCTTACCCCAAGGGCATTACTAGCCAGGATCTGCACAGGCCAAATAGCTGTTGACTTACAATCTGAGTTTTTGCTTAAGAAATCAGAAATATTAGTTTTAATTTTAGGAATATATTCCCCCAACCTCTACCTAACAGAAAGGCACTTGTATTTCTGCCCCTTCTTAATGTGAAGGGTAATAGATTGGCAACACTGGATAATGAATTGCTGTATTCCCAGAACAGGTATAACCAAATAGTGACACTATGAAATTTCTGACTGCCTTTAGGGACCATTAAAGTACTATTCCAGGAAGTCACTGCTATGCTGTGCTGTGCTGAACTCAACACTATCCAAGTGGGCTGAAAGAATTAATATAGCACCCGAAGGGCCTGACATAAGACCATTCATTTATTCATTCAACATTATTGTGTACTAGCCATGTGCCTGGTGCTAGAAGACTTGCACAAATGTTTTATCATTTAATACTCATAATAATTCTGTGAGAAAGAGTATTATTTTGTTTTATAAAGAAGGCAACTAAAGTTCAGAGTACTGAAGTGACCTGTCCAAGTTGCGATATAAGCACTGGACCCAAATTTCTCTGACTCCAGGCCCAATGTTCTCCCTGACCTCAGTAGTTTGGAGGTTGCAAAGAAGCATGCATGGACATATGTCCAAAAAGGTGACACAAAGCAGAAGTAACCTGTGCTCTGCGGGTGTTCCTAGTGGCTAAGCGGCAGTGAAATAGCCTCCTCTAGGGCAGAGAGAGAGAGAGAGATAGATAGATACTACAGCTAGTCTTCTTAATCATGTTCTTTATGTCATCTTCTACAGAGAGTCAGTATGCCCCTCTGTGCACCTTAACTGCTTTTTATGGGTTCTCTGGCTTTTAAGAGTGAGGCAAATCAAAGAGCATTCGGATTTAGTTAGTGGAGAGAACATTGGATATGAATTAAAATTAGTTTTTTAATTGTAGCTCTGATGATTCTCTCCAGGACACTGGTATGGTCATTTAATTCTAGATGACTCACTTTGTCCTGTGTAAATGAAAAAGGCTTATTTCAAAGAGAGAAAGGAAGAGGTAAGTAATAATGGGATAAAAATAGTATATAGCCCTTTTTGCTGTCAATGTAACATATAATTGATGAGTAGAATCACTACTTTAGCATGTTAGAAAGAAATGCCAATTAGAATCTATATTCTATACAATTGACTTACCTATAAAAAAGATGCCCCTTTAAAGGGGTAAAAAAGTACATCTTGAAAATTAAGATATAGATATTATTTGTAAATATTATAATAAAGAGGATGTGGATTTATTTTGTTGGGAGGTCTCAGGACTTGTTTCTTTTTTATTATGAATTAGAGTTTTTCTTTTACTTTGTTGTTGTTTTGCATTGTAGCTGTTCCTGAAACCAGTATAATTTGTCTGATACTAGTAGTAGAAAGAAATTTAAGGGCAATTAACTGTCTTCTGGATATGTCCAAGAGGCATTCATAGCTTCCTATAAAATATGATGCATTATCCTCTTAGCAGGAAGCCTCTCTCTCTCTCTCTCTCTCTCTCTCAATTCTTAGAGTCTTTAAGACATTTGTAATAGGTATTCAGGGATTTCTGGGGTGGTTGCTTTAATGTGCATACCATGGAAGGTTGAGCTTTCAGCAGAATTAATAGTACTTTAGATAGGATTAGGAGAATTTAGTAGAAAAATATTAGTAAAAGTTGACCAACTCCTTGTTTGGGACTGATTACTGATACTTTGAAGCTTTAACATTGCCCCCAACCCCATCGAATACAATAGATTTAAATTTTGTATTTTAGAAATAGGTCATGTTACTGGCCACAACTTTACTCAATAGCAAATATTTCTTTTCTCTTCTTTCCCTCCCCATCTACCCTTCTTGGTTTTTCAACCTTGATTTTCTCTTTTTTTTTCATTTCTATTGAAGGAGGCTTCAGAAAGTGCTGAGAATGCTGTGGGAAGCATAAGGATGATAAGACTGTTGAGGCGATAGACTCCTGGGAGCATAAAAGGGAATGCATCCATCAGAGATATAGTTCATACAGTGTTTCCCCAAAGTAGTTAAAACCATAGCCTGGGAGTCACTCAGATAATTTTGGGCAGCAGTTTTCAACCTGGGTCGCCTAAGACCATCAGAAAACATTATTTCCAATGGTCTTAGGAACCGAGACATCACTCCTCTATCCATCCCCAGGTCAGTCTGCCTACATGCAGATACACCCACATACGAGCACCCCTCATGAAGACATCATCATGCCAACCCCAGGTTGGTGTTTTATTGTATTTATGCAGACCAGAGAGCAGCTACTATATAGAAAGCAGCTGCTATGTTGAAAATAGCTACTCTGTTAAAAGCAGCTACTGTGTTGAAAGCAGCAATATTGGAGGTAAAACGACACTTCATGAATTATAATTACTGGGTAAATGTAAAATCATATACTGTAAAATCATTAACTAGAGCAAAAACATATCTATACCAAAAGAACTTAATCTGCATGCCAATCAGTCTTTTTATATTCAGCTATGGTTGATGTGAATACTGCCCCCTAGTAATAGTAGACGGTATGTAAAAAAAACAACAGGATGGTAAATCATAGGAAACTTTTTTTCAGTTTTCTTTTTTTAATAAATCATTTTATTGAGGGCTTATACAACTCTTATCATGATCAATACATATATCAATTGTATGCAGACCACATTTACACATTTGTTGCCCTCATCATTCTTGAAACATCCTCCTTCTACTTAGGGAAACTTTAATGAACTGTATTGACTGAACTATGTCATGTATCATCTTTTGTATTATTAAAGCTATTGTTATATATTATTTTCATTAGCAAACCATCCCAAGACAATGGATCGTGTAGAGAAGAATGTTAAGAAAAGAAAGTATAGTGAGGATTTTTTTAAAAAACATTTTATTGAGGGCTCTTAAATTGCTTATTACAATCCATACATAAATTTCATCAGGCATATTTACACTTATGTCACTATAATTCTTTTCTAGACATTTACTTTCTATTGAGTCCTTGGTATCAGCTCCTCTTATCCCCCTCAATCCCACGCTTGTGACCCCTTGGTAGATTATAAATTATTATTTCCATGTCTCACACCGACCACTGTCTCCCTTCCCTCATGGTTTCTGTTGTTCTTTCGCCTGGAGGGATGTGTGTGCCCATCTAGTATCTCTATTTCCATTCGTGCTCCTGGGTTGCATGTGTCCCAAGCTCTTACCTCTTATCTATACCTATGTACATGCTCCGGTCTAGTTTGAAGTGAGAGGCATCACTACAGTCATGTGGTGGGGGTGAGGAAGCCTTAAGGAACCAGAGGAATAGTGTGTGTTTCATCAGTTCTTTACTGCACCCTCGTTGACTCATCCCTTCCTTGTGACCCCTCTATGAGGAATATTGCATTGTCTCCAGATGGATTTTGGGTCTCTGCTCTGATCCCCCTCATTCTTAACAATATGATTTTGTTTGGTTGGTTGTTAAGGATTTTCTGATGCCTGTTAACCTGGTCCTGATGACACCTTATGTTCACACAGGCTGGTGTGCTTCTTCCATGTGGGCTTGCTGTTTTTACAGTATGGTTTTACCTCATTAGTTACAGCAGGAAATGAGAAACCATTATTTGTTGTGAAGTTCTATCAGCCAAATCTGTGAAGCCTTAAGAACTAAAAGCCATTTAAATAGCAAGCATTTGAGCTTTGTCTACAAGAATACCAACTGTTTCAGAAGCAAAGCTGGTGGAATCAAGAAAGCCAGACATGACACTGGTAGCAAGAACCACAAACAAAACCATAGCAGCCATTGAAGCTTGGTGTCTCTTAGACTTGCCAGAGCTATGAAACCTCACACTGTTGCTGAGGACTTTCTTTTGCCAGTGGCCAAGACATCATTTGTGTTAAGATTGGAGATGAATTTGTTACAAAATTGAGTGCAATTTCCTTATCTAATGTCACTATTCGCAGAAGTATAGATGACATGTCTGCTAATATTCTTGATCGGGTCATCCAGAAAATTAAATCTGCTCCACTTCCACTATTTAGCATCCAGCTTGATGAATCTACAGATGCTGCAAGTTGTTCGCAGTTAATGGTTTATGTGAGATATTAATGATGGCCACTTTAAAGACACGTTTACTTTTTGCAAACCTCTTGAAACAACAACTCCTGCACGTGATGCATTTAATACAGTTGGTTCTTTTCTGAAAGAGCATGAGCTCTCTTGGGAAAAGGTTTGTGGTGTTTGCACAGATGGCTCTCCAACTATGTGAGGATGTCAATCTGGATTTCAGTGTTTGGCACTGAATGAGTCACCGAAAGTCATTGGGATTCACTGTATGATTCATCTTCAAATATTAGCAATGAAGACACTGCCACAAGAGTTACAAGAAGGAATGAAAAGCATCATAAGTTCTGTCAATTTTATAAAGTCATGCACTTTAAACAGTTGATTATTTTCGCAACTGTACAAGTTGAATGCACCAAAGAATGCTCTGATATTTCACACTGAAGTGAGATGTTTGTTGAGAGGGAAAGTTTTAAAATGTGTTTTTGAGCTTAGTAATGAACTCAAAATGTTTTTTATTAGAAAGCAAGACCATAGTTCGGAGTACTTTTCAGCAATAAAAGGGAACTGCAGAAAATAGCTTACTTGGTTGACATCTTTGCCATCTTGAATGAGTTAAATTGATCACTGCAGGGACCAGATGCAACATGCCTTGATTTGTCTGAAAAGATCTGATCATTCCAAATGAAATTTCATCTTCAGCAAAAAAAAAAAAATTAGATGAAAACAAAATTTACATGTTGCCTCCCTTATCTGCTTTCTTTGAGGAGCATGACGTTGAACCAGACAAAAGGATTCTGATGATAATTTCTGTGAAAGAACACTTACACATGCATGTAGACCAAATTTCATCATACTTTCCAAATCTACCTGACACCGCATTTGAACCTGCCAGAATCCCAATCCCAGTCAAAGTTGAAGATGTTCCTGGGACAGCACAAGAGGAGTTCAGTGAACTTATTAACAGCAATGCAGCGAGAACTGGTTTCTCTACAAAGCCAGATACAAAATTCTGGATCAAGTGTTTGCAGTTATATCCTGTTCTGTCTGAGATTGTGTTGAGCCTTCTTTCATTTTTAATAACATATGTTTGTGACATAGGCTTTTCCAGCTTGTTGGTTATCAGATCTAAATACAGAAGTAGACTTGTTGTGAAAGATGGTCTTTGTTGCCCATAGAATTTCTGATCTGGTTAGAAAGAAGCTAAATCAGCCTTTGCACTGAAGTTCGTTTTTTACATATACTGTTGCAAAATGTGGGAAAGTAGTGTACTGTTGTTATATTAAGACCGTTTCTCATGCTACACCATGCTTCAAGACAAAATTTTATAATTAGAAATATTTCACAATATATTATGTATTGTTTTTGTGACTAATCACGAGTGAATGACTCAAAGACATAGAAGCCACAGTTTGCCTCGATAGAAAAACAGATAAGAGAATAACTATAAAATTTTGTTCTTGGGCTTTTCTTTTTTTCTAAAAGCACCATTAATGTTATCGACCCTGGCTTTCAGCCTTCACTGGCACCAACTCTCTCCCTCTAATTAATTCCTATAGAAACATCTGTCACAGCTTCTCTGCCTCATTTACATAGTCTTGTGTGAAAACCGGGCTGATGAATATTGGGAAATCAGGTTTCTCATCAAGAAAATGAATTTCAATTGACCATCATAAGTGTTTATAAAGAAGTTACTAATATAGTATAGTGAGATGTCTTCCCTCTGTTTCCTCTCTGATAAGTGATTTTATACTTACCTAAAACCTGAAATTAATGATTTGCAGTTTAGCAAACAATAATGTCACAGTGACTAGTGAAACTCCTCAAAGTAATCTGCAGTGATCTTTCATTCATTATATATTTAATGACTTTTTAGTGACTATATAAAGTACTGATTTTACCTTCAGGGAAGTTATTGAGAATGGAAAATTTGATAGTTAAATTTGTACATGAAAATATTTCAGCGAAAGATTTACTTATAAAAGTAACATTTAGGCTGAGCCCCGGTGGTATAAGTGGTTGAGTGTGGAACTGCAGCCAGCAGGCTTGGCGGTTCAAATCCAGTGGCAGCTGGGTAGCGCCCACGACCACGAGAGGCAGTGATGCCCACAAAAAAACAAAACAAAAAAATTAATATTTAATCTACACTAGATCAGAGTTCAGAGAGGTTGTGCAGCATACAAAGTAAAACTTTGGTTGTCCAATTATATTCAAGGAAGGAGAGGTCACCTCAGAAAGTTTGGATAACTCTTTGATCCCTAAAATGGTAATCTTGATAGTTATTCATCAAGGACACAGAATGATCAATGGGACGCATTATAAAGATTGCTTAAGAAAATTGGAAATTGTATTGCTGAGAAAAAGGCCTGGAATTTGTGCCAATGAATTTTAAAAATAGTGTTATTTGACATATAATTCACAGATCATGCAAGGTAATATTTTGCTCGTATTCAGAAGAGTTGTACAATCATCACCATAATCAACCTCACATTTTTTTTCTTTCTCTCACTCATTTTTGATCTCTATTTCTCCCCAACATTCCCTGCCATCTCCTAGTTGATTTTTAATCCATTTAGTCTCTATAAATTTACCTAACCAGGATTTCATATACAGAAAATTATACAAAACACAAACAAGAACCAAACAAGAAAACAAAATAGCAACAATGACAAAACAGAACAACTTCAAATGAAAAAAAAAAGAAAACTTTTAAAGCTGAAACAACTTTAAAATGAGTCAAAATGGAGGTCTGATGGTAAGGTGTTACATTTTAGGCTAACTACATCTGCCATTATACATTTTATAATGCTCTCTGTCTCATGGCAAGGCAATTCATGTCCCTGAACTAAGGTCAGAGGGTATTCACTGGAGGTTTCATCCAGGCGGGGACCTTTTCACTGGATTTTGGGCTTCCACTGTCATCCATAACATTCTGCGAACTGGATACTTAGAATTTAAGCTCTAATATTGTCCAGTTCTCCGAATTTGGATTTTATTATTTACAATCCTGGGATCATACAGGCTGGTGTGCTTCTTCCATTGTGGACTTGGTTGATATCTCACTTAGATGGCTGCTAATATAAAGATAAGCCTTCAAAATCCCAGAAGCTATCCTTTCTGAAAGTTGGGCACTATCTGATTTCTTTACCATACTTGACTATAGCACCCATGTCTGTGATCACTTCATGAGGGCAAATATTGAATAGGGCTATGTAATAAGAACTAATTCTTAGATTAGGGCTGCAATTAAGTGCAAGCCAAAAATCCATTCATATATCTACAGTTCATATAGGTCCTGATTTGTTTTAAAGATGTGATCATCGGGCTGAACCCCAGAGACGTAAGTGGTTGAGTGTGGGACTGCGGCCCACAGGCTTGTCGGTTCAAATCCAGTGGCAGCTCTCAGGAGCAGCGTTGGATAGCTCCCACAACCACCAGAGGGCAGTGATGCCCCCCCAAAAAAGATGTCATCATCATTTGACGGTAACTTTAAATCATCTCCAAAAATTCCATTGATGTTGCTGCTACACGTCATCAAGTCTCTTCTGATCTGTGTACAATAGAACGAAACACTCCCCTTTTCTGTGCAGTCTTGACAATTGTTCCTATCCGTGGTCCCATCATTATAGCCACTGTGTCAGTCCATCTGGTTAAGGGCCTTCCCCTTTTTTGTTGCCCATTTACTTCACCAAGCGTGATGTCCTCCTGCGGGCACTAATCACTCCTGACAACATGTCCAAAATACGTAAGACAAAATCTTGCCATCTGACTATACTTCTTCCAAAACAGTATTCTTTTGACAGTCTATGGTAATTTCAATATTCTTCACCTGCACAATTCAAATGCATCAAATCTTTTGGGTTTCCCTGCTTCATCGTCCACCTTTCACATGCATATGAGGCGCTTGAAAATTCCATGGCTTAAGTCAGGTATATTTTATCCTCAATGTAACATGCTTGCTTTTTAACACTTAAAAGGAGATTTTGCAGTAGATTTACCCAATGCAATATATCCTTTGATATCTCAAATGCTTCTTCCATGAGGCTAGATTATAACTCCAAGCAAGACAAAATCCTTGACAATTTTTATCTTTTCGCCATTTATTTTGAGTTGTGAGGATGTGCGTCTTCGTCACATTGAGTTGTAATCCATTCCAAAGGTTGTAATCCTTAATCTTCACCAGCAAGTGATTCAGGTCCTCACTTTCAGCATGTAAGGTTGTGTCATCTGCATATTACAGGTTGTTAATATTCTTCCTCTAATCCTGATATCACATTCCTTTTCATACTATCCAGGATCTTTTTATTTGCTCCACATACATATTGGATAAGTATGATGAGAGAATGCAACCTTGGCACACACCTTTTCTGATTTTAAACCATGCAGTATTTATACCCGTCCTCAGTTTACACAACTTCCTCTTGATTCATATGAAAGAGCAGTATCAAGTGTACTGGAATTCCCATTCATCTCAAGTTGTCCATATTTTGTTATAATCTACACAGTCAATCAAATATTTTAGCATAATCAATAAAACACAAGTAAACATATTTCTGGTATTCTCTGCTTTCAACCAAGTTCCATCTGACATCAGCAGTGATATCCCTTGTTCCACATCCTTTTCTGAATCTAACCTGAACCTTTGGCAGCTCCTGCCCATGTACTCCTGCAACTGTTGTTGGATGACCTTCAGAAAAATTTATTTGCATGTGATAACAATGATACTGTTCTGTTGAGCCTTCGATTGGGTTACCTTTATTTGGAATAGGTACAAATATGGATCTCTTCCAGTCAATTGGCCAACTGGCTAGCAATCTTCCAAACTTCCTGGTATAGATAAGTAAGTGCTCACAGTTACTTGTTCAGCTTATTGAAACATTTCAGTTGGCATTCCAACAATCCCTGGAACCTTGTTTTGGGCTAATGCTTT
The DNA here is from genome assembly GCA_004026705.1 of Nesogale talazaci. Lineage (NCBI taxonomy): Eukaryota > Metazoa > Chordata > Mammalia > Afrosoricida > Tenrecidae > Nesogale > Nesogale talazaci. The sequence goes on along the minus strand of PVJH01008035.1, from coordinate 224 downwards.
CAGTGCAGTTTGAACTTCTTTCTTCTGTTCTTTCTCATATGCTACCTACTGAAATAGTGGGATGTTTACTAGGTTTCGTTTTTTTGGTATAGTGACTCTGTATATTCTTTCCATCTTCTTTGGATGCTTCCTACATCACTCAATAGTTGGCCAATGAAATCCTTCAATATTACAACTGGAGGCTTGAATCTTTTCTTGAGTTCTTGAAGTTTAAATTATACTAA